>JANHGN010001110.1:16695-30217 GCA_024605025.1 Megaceryle maxima | reverse complement strand
GTCCCCGTGATCCCTGGAGGGGTTTCCAAGCCCCCTGTGGAGCTGTGGTGCTGAGGGCCAGGGGTCAGTGGTGCCCTTGCAGTGCTGGGGCAACGCTTGGACTCCATGATCTGAAAGATCTCCAACCAAAACAATTCTATGACTTTCTTTGATCAGAAAAGAAAGAAAAGCTGTAAGAAAGTTCTTTCTGAGGAAAGTGGGAAAAAACACCTCAGGCAAATAGAGGATCATGGTCAGTAGGTCAGTACTGTGTCCAAATCCCACCTAGCCCACCGTCCTGGCTGACAATGGCTGGCTAGTGCCAGGTATGGCAGGGGAAGGTACACCATGGTACACCAGCCACGAAGCAGACAGAGATAGAGTGATCTGCACTCCATGCTGGCCCTCATCCTGCGCTCTTACTGTGGAAACAGACTTACCCTGAAGCACACCCATGTGTGTTGCACTTCAAGGCATACGATGGTGGAAAACCAGCCGATCGGAGCGCGGGTGGCTACTGACTAGAGTGTAGATAAGCTGCGATGCAACAGCCCCGGTGCAGCCTTGGAGGCCCTGCAGCCTTTGCGCAGATGGTTTCAGCTGGGCATAAGCAGAGACTGGTGAAAGGCGAGGGGAGACTTGCAAGAGGCAGAGCAGCCACTCGTGTGTTTGCAAGTTTGTCTTTTCCCATCTGTGTTTACTTTTGCATATTCTCTCTTTGCTCACGGATTCCAAGAGATTGGAGCTTTCTTTCATCTCACCAGCCATGAAATCATCTCTAACTTTACAGAATTACACGTGATGAACCAAACTCATCAGGTTTTTGTACAGGCAGTACCACCTGCATTGTCTGATCAAAATCTCACTGACATTCAACAGGCAAAGCCCACAGGCATTCACCTAGCGGGGAGATGCGATACCTGTTCTAATCTACAACAGGCCGAATCAAGTTCTTTATGAAATTCCAGGGCTATTCTTTTAATGAAAGGATTTGTATCAGGAATTATTTCATCCAAACATTCTCAAACGCCTCAGTTCTGCAAGTGAACGAGTATTCTTTGAGGAACGACTGATCATTCTCGTTCCCAAGCATTGTCAGCTGTATATTTAATATCGTGTGAAAATCAGTAGGAGGGAAACTGAAGATAATATTTCAGCTTTTGTTTGTTAATCTCACACTTGAATTAAGCAGTGTGGGTCCTGCAGTTTACCCCTTTATGCTGTACTCCACTGGTAGCTGTGACTTACGGCTCCCTTTCTCTCTTCTCCCTGGTTGCATGGAATGGTGATTGTCCTCTTCTTTCATCACTGTAAATCAGAACCGAGTTCCCTGGTATCAGTCAAGCTATCCTGAATAAACCCAGCATAAATAAAAATAGAACTGCCTGAAGTAGCTTTACATTATTTATGGTTATCTGTTCTCAGTGAGCTGAAGAAAATGGTTTATAAACAAAAATGCTACCAATTAGCATAAAATTGCAAAGGAGACAAATATTATAAGACACTCCCAATTTAGGCTTAGAAGTAAGGGGACCAATACATCATATTACATTCCTTTGCTAAATATAATGGCTATAATTACAACATGTTTAAGATGATGAAAGGAATATTACTGTGATTCTTAAAATTCACAGGCTTTCTTCATCAAAAAGAGAGCCCACAGAGAAAAGCCAGTGTTTATTTCTAAAAGTTCCTCTGAAAGAACACGTAATTCTTCCAATAAACATAAGGGGGAAATTTCCCATTATTTCCTACCATTACTATCTCTGTAAATAGTGCCAATTCTGGTTTTTCAAGATACTAATAGTAATGACTCTGATCCAGCTATTTCAGACTCTTACCATCAGCACAGTTAACAAATAACCTTATCCTATTCGGATTGCCCGCAGTGGTCCATGGGAAGAGGAACAGGCAGGAACACTGCCATGCCACCTTTGGACTGAAACCCCGTCCGGGCTGGTGGATAAGGGGTCCCACCTTTCCTGGCAGGGCAGGGCAGGGCTGCTGCTCACCCTGCAGGTGCCAGAGGTAGGTGGGAGTGCACGGGGGTTGCAGGTGGTGTCTCAGCCCCAGCTCCAGCCCATGGAGGAATAAGAGCACCTGCCTCCCTCCCTGAGGAGCTGCTGCCTCTCAAGCTGCTGAGGTAGGCATATGCTAGTGCAGTATGAAATATATATCCTGCCTAATTTTCTCTATACCGAAATGCCTGATCCTGTGAAAGAATCATTTTATTTCTGGTACTATTTGAGCAATTCAGCTCTTTACATTTTTGGTGACTTCTGCCTCCTTTTCTTGTTTGGTTTATTGTGTTTTTTTTACAGTTTTCCTCTCATTTACATGTCTGTTCACTTTTCTGCTTATGTTATTTATTTATTTAGGTTAACCAAATGTTTCACTAAGAAATTAAGAACATATGTTACTGTATTTTAATAAGACATGTTCTTAGAATTCACTCATCTAGTGCTTTCACTAATGGGAGTATTAAAGAAAATCTATATAAAGCTACAGAGAACGGTTTTATATAGAAAGCAATGACTTGTGTTATTCAATGTCCCTTACTTTAGAAAGATGAGAAAAAGAACTTTGCTTCCTAACTTAGCTGAAGTCAAATGCAAGTAAAGCTTGTGTAATGCAGGTGCCCACCAATCTGAACAAGCAGCTGAATGCTTGGCTCCAAAGCTTGGTTGTCACTTGGAGCTCTGTGCCTTAAAGTCCACAATCAGACAATTCCTCCTTCCGTTCTGTCACCCGTGTCAATCTAGGATGCTGCAGTGAAGTGTTAGTGGTGGTGACAGACATGACAGTCAGTAGTGACCTCAGGTCTGCTTCA
The DNA here is from genome assembly GCA_024605025.1 of Megaceryle maxima. NCBI lineage: Eukaryota > Metazoa > Chordata > Aves > Coraciiformes > Cerylidae > Megaceryle > Megaceryle maxima. Next base: position 27,408 of record JANHGN010001110.1, on the reverse strand, counting down.
CGGTGCCCCAGGGAGCCCCTTGATACACGTGGAGAGGAGCCTGCTCACACCACTGCCGAGCTGTAGGAGACAACTGGCTGCTGTGCTTTAGTGCCAGGGCGATGCAGGGTGATGCGTGGGGGCAGCTTCCCTCTGTTCCATGGGTACTGCTGCATTTGAAGTGCAGAACCTTTCAGACCAGGACTGGGAAGGAAGGAGGGGTGCAGTTCCGTGTCCACCCCAGAATATTTGATTCTGAACCCTCAATATGGAGAGTCAACAGCTTAGGTCCTGACAAGAGATTGTGCCCAAGTCTTCCCAGAGACTGGCATCCTTTAAAAGAAGAAAAAAGATCTTGTGATTCAATAAAATGAAACAAGTGACACTTCCTTTCTCACCCAGCAAACCATCTGGATACACCTTTGGGGATAATCTGGCAATCACTTTGGTCCACCGTAAATTGCATTAGTGTCCGTGCACCCAAAGAGTTAAAACACCCACCCTAACACCTCTGGGAAATCCTTCTATCGGTGCCCAGATAGGTTCTGTTTGTTAAATGATACAACAGCAGGTCTTTGGCAAACCCATGCAAGCTCCTGGCTGTCACTGCTCCTCCTCGTTCTGACATCACTTCTCTGTGAGATGCTGTTGCTGGGATGAGCGTTTCCAGTGGAGACTGGACTGTGTTTCAACGTGCTGGGTCGAGATCCCCCAGGCCTGGACAAGGCTGTTACCACAGCTCTCCCATGGGCTATTTCTGCCTGCACAGCAGTCACAGGGTTTAACTTGCACATTCAATCCCTGCATGGGTTTTTCAGGGAGTGATTTTGCAGTTCCTAGGAGGGAGTCCCATTACAAAAAGCCGACACACTCAGCTATCCCCCAAGGTCAGAAATAATCAGAATGTTGCTCATTTGCCATCTCACGTGAAAACATTAATGACACTTTTGTTTTTATGATCGTATTTGTAAAGTTGTTCCTTGGGTATTGAAACTGGTTGGCTCAGATTGCTCAGAACCCGAAGACTGGGAAGCATCAGCCTTTAATGTAAGACTTTCATGTAAAAGCCTTTAATGTAAAGCTCACAAGCGGCTCATCAAGCTGAAAACGCAGGGACTGACCTGGGAGTGGGTTGTGTGGTGAAATACACGTAACACTGACCGACTGAAGCGTGTAACCCTGGCTTCCTAAAAGAAAATGAACCTATTGAGGGATATATCGATTGACTTCTGATCTATTATTTGTTTGCCTTTGCATTAGGATAAAATCTTCCTAGATACTGTCGTGTTAAAGAAATGGTATTACATTACCATGCTGATGGGGCACGGAGAACTTGAGCTTCGGTGAGGACGCAGAACAGGGCAGCTAGGTTTGAAAAAGGAGCACTGAACGCCCTGGTGTCAGATGACTTAGCTAAGTTGGGTATCTTCCCAGGTTCACCTTCTCTCCCTGAAGTAACCTGGAAAATCTTCTCCGTTACTGTTGTGTTAGAGAATTCTGAACAGAACGCTGAGACCAAAACTAGCTGAAATAATCTCTGCTTTAATTAATGGAATGGCGTCACTGGTTTCAATCCTAATGTATTTTCCTATGTAATAGTAAATAAAATGACCCTAAAATATTTTGGGGTTTGCGTAAACAAATGCAAAGTAATGCTCCTTTCAGTCTGGCTTTGCACTGATCCATTTTTCATTTTCATCATTTTTGCCCTCTGGTTTGTAAATACAGCTCATAATTAGGATTTAATCACCTAAGCAGCCTCAAAGAAAATCTATTCCAGGAAAAGCATAATGAAATTACCAGTCATAGCTGCTTTTTCTTAAACCCAGCAGTAAAAACTTAATTAGGAGAATCTGTATTTTCAAAGTAAAGATGCATTCGGTCTGAGGAATAAGCACTTTGTCATCTTCAGCCTAGGTAATGGTGTATTTTTCAGAAGCTTGTGGCCCTGGAACAAAACAAAGGGGAAGATTTAGGCCAGTTTTGTTAAGCATTTAAGCCAGCTGTTCCCAGGAAAACAGCAGTACTGTAGGACAACAGTGTTTTCCTTCAGAATTCAGAGATTTCCTATAAAATGGAAGTGTTCAGTGTGCTCTACCACAAAACGAGCTCCTGTCTGAGCTTTGCACTAGTGCAGGGTCTCTGACAGTTTGACATTCCAGTCCCCAGCTGTCCTTGCTGCAACAGACACCGTATGCGTGCGCCATCGAACAAGTGTTTTACCCCTTTGTCCCAAAAACATTATTGCCAAGGCTGTGTGTTTGGCCTTGTGATAGTTCTTGCAGCCAGTGAGATTCTTAGGGAGTGCAACATGCGCTTGGGGTTGCAGGCTGTAATAAAATTTGTCAGGATCTCTTCTACTAATTAAAAAAAAATGCTTCTGTAAGGAAATGGCTTCTAAGGGAATGCCATTAAAAGAGCGTTGTTTTCTCATTTAGTTTAATAAGGATGGTATAAGTTAGGAGAAAAACATCATGTACCTAAACTCTGAAATTAATTTCATGCATTTTAAACCCTATTAGTGCTACTGATCAGACTTGGTCAGGTCACTGGGAACAAAATTGTCTGGATTTGTAAGATGAAGTGCTTCATGTCCCAGTATGGATTTCTATCGTCATGCTAATTAAGAACATCATTTTATTTCAGACCAGTACAACCCCTGGCTAATCTTTGTGGTGTTCACCCCGCTGTGCAGAGGCTCTGCAGAGGTACCCCATCAGCAACAGCCGGTGAGCACCCCGATGGGGCTGCATTGCTGGAAGGGTTTTTAAAGGGTTGGGGGACAGGCTGGGGGTCTTTCAAGGCCTTTTATTCTGGATGCACGTCAGACCCAGGCGTGGGCACCTGTGAGACGAGCCCCACCACCAAGCGCAGCTAATGATGAGCTGGGGAGCACAGGGTGAGGATCCTGGAAGGCTTGAGCAGGTCCCTGCGGAGCGCAGATACTTCTGTTTAGTCCCGGAAAATGGCTGAGCGCGTACTCCGTTATCGAAACTCTCCCTGCGCTGAGAGCTTCCACTGAAGCCAAGTCCCTCCCCTCCCGGCCGGCACTGGCCCCTGCCCTCCGCACCCGCGGTTCCACCTTCCCCCAACAGCCCGGCCCTGCCCCCGTGCCTTCCCCGCACACCCCGCCGGACGGAGGTACCCGAGACCCGGCTCTCGGCAGCAGCCGCGCCCGTTCCGCGGGCAGGGGCCGGGGGCGGGGCCGGGGGCGGCCCAGTGCCCGTTGCCGCGGAGACGCGGGCCGGGCCGGGCGGCTGCCGAGCGCCGCCTCCAGCCCCCGCTCCCCGATCGCGGCCCGTCCGCCGGCGGGCAGCGCGGGTCCGGCCCCGGCGGGCTCCGAGCGGGGCCGTTTTACCGGGCGGGGATAACCTGCGCCCGGCCTCGTCCGAGGAGCCGCCTCCGCAGGACGGCCGCCGCCGGGGCCCCCCCCACACCTCCGCGGAACGGGGCGGAGACCGGCGGCCTCTTCCTCCTCACGGCTGCAGAGCCGAAGCCTGGGACGAGGTTCAGCGGCTGTCGGGCGGGCAGAGCCCGGGCCTACAGGTGAAGCAGGAGGTCAGCCAAGCACCAGCTCAGGGCCCCGCACTCGCTAAGGTCCGTGGAGGCTGGAAGGGCTGCACCCAAGGATGGCTTTGGCCGCGCGTTGGCCGGTAGCGGGGAGAGATGGAGCCGCACGCTGGCGAGGGGCAGCGGCACCCGGTCGGCACCACAGGCAGGAGCGGGTGGAGGAGCTGCGGGTCTGCAGGGCGGGCACCGGTCCTCACGAGCGAGCACCATAAAGCTGCGAGCACCATAAAGCTGCCACCAGCGAGCGGCCCCGAGCTGAGCCCCGGGGGCCAGGGCAGGGACCCCGCCGCAGCGCCCGGGCAGGGCTGTGCCCCAGCGCCGGCGAAGCTGCCGAGGCCCTGACAGCACCCGCGGCCCTCGGGGGGAGCGGGGAAGGCCCCAAAGCCTCGCTGCGCCCCAAACCTCCAGGCAGGCACCCGTGCAAGAGCTGTAGGAATGGGAGAGAGGTCCCTTCCAACCCCAAACATTCCATGATTCCATGAGATACTGATGAGATGAGTCCCAAGAGAGCAGCTGGGAGACCCAGCAGGACAGATGCCATCAGAAGGGAGGTTATTTAATGTATTTACCTGTGTCGGTGTTCCTGCCAAACCCACATACGACATGGTGTGGGGGAACCACCACAAGGGCCGGTCAATGGCTTTTCTTTCCTACTGTGCCTTCAGATAGACATGATAAATTGTATCCTCATTAGAACTACATGAAGAATGGTCAGACTGGTTTCTGTCATACAAACAATACACAGCGCTAGGGATAATCCACAAATTAATAGCATAACAAAGAAGCTTGCTTTGTTCTTTCTCCATGATTCTTTTCCTCAGCTTGCCTTCAGCCCATCAGTTTGAACTGACGAGTCGGTATCCCAGGATTGCTGACAAATGGACAATTATTCTGAAGAGTTTAATGGCAGCGGTGATAGTTTTGGAGCTGAACAGCTCAAGAAGAGACATTTGCCCGGTTCTGATTCACCAGAAGAGATTAGGAAAGCTGTTGAGCAGTGTCTGTTGTCATCTTCAAGTACTCTTGATGTCAGCAGAAAAAACATTCAACATCTTACTGGGGAAATATATACAGTGCCCACCATAAAGGTGAGTAGTTGTTAGGAGTAGTTCTGATACTTGAGTATAGCACAGAGCAGTTAAAGAAAGCCTCGCTGCTTTGTCAGATGAGTGGAAAAGCTACAGATTCTTAGCTATGATCCTTAATCCCTGTTTTTTTCAGAAGAAGTGCTTAAATAAATCACTTTTGTGTGTAATTTATAGAGCTGGGTATCCTTTAATCCCCTTTAACAGTGTTCTTTCCATAAAGAGCCGTTCATGGTTTTCACATTTGACATTGTGCATGCCAAGGAACAGCCTCTCTCCTTCTGCATTTAAAACATGTTTATGTTTTTCTCTCTTAGTACTTTCATCTGGAAAGAAATGTCATCTCCACAATTCCTGAGGATTTATTTCAAAAGCTGCCACATCTTGTTTGGCTAGATCTCCGGTATAACAAGATTAAAGCTCTTCCTCCTGAAATCGGTTCCCACAGGTGAGATCATTGGTCATACAGATAATTTAATAACAATAGTATTTGTCTTCTAGTTGCTTTGCTGTAATTTCATTGTAGCAGTCAGACTTTTATATGCTTTTGTTTGGCATTGACCTCGGTGCAGGAGAGCGGTAAATAAGCTAAATTTTTTGTTTACTAAAACTCAGATGAACTGAAAGGTCCAATTAATATTACATGGTGAATTTCCAAACTCTTCTACCTCTGGAGATGTGAGACCTGTTGGTCTTTTCACATAGTTTTTGCACCATTTTCATTGTATTGCGTGTAGGTGGCTATTTTTACAGTGAGGTGAAAATGGGGACCCACAGTCACAAACCTCTCGTGACTCCTAAGTGACAATCCAGGACAGTTGAGTCAATACCCCTTGGTCTGGTTGTGCTGGTTGCCTGACATGGTACTAACTGCTGGGGGGATTAATTGGCTGTCGCTGGCTCAGCTGGAGCGTGCGAGGAAGAAAACACCATGCTGCTGGCACCCCGAGAAGCGCACTGGCTCTCACCTTCCCGGGAGCACCAAAATCAACTTCTCACCAGGCTGGGTTTTTTATTGTCTTTGGACAATTCCTCGCTTCTCACTCCAGAAGCAGAAGACCACAGATCATGGCAGGAGATAATTAACAGGAATAAATAAATTATTTTGTTACTGCCAGAAAAAAAAGACCAACCCAGAAGAGTTTGCTTACTGTTGTGCTTCTAAAAGGTACCTTTCTGCAAAGAGTAGGGAGTAAAAGGAGGCAACTCTTGAATGACAGATGCTCCAGGATTTTCCAAAATATACATGCATAAATAAATATAACCACCCTACACCAATTTCATGGCATCTTGTGATTGAAACAAGGTATTTCAAGATCACTTGTTTCTGAATCATTATATATTCAACTTGTGTTTAGAAAAGTGCAGTTAAATGCCTCCGAAAATGCCTCTGAAAAATGTCAAGTTTGATGATGTTTTTAAATCTTTTAAATACAGCTTTCATAAATTATTTTTAAACTGGACAAGACTAAGAGTGTTTTAATGTGGCTTGTGGATTATGCGATCATCGTTGTACGAGTGTTTGAAATTCTTTGCGATGAAGCCTTTCTCTGCCTGCGTCTGCCTCCAAAATAACGTGCCAGTCGTTAGTCCCTTAGCTTGTTTGTCTTTTTCCACTGACTTCGAACAGCAGCTCAGCTTTTGGAAAACACTCATCAGAAATACTGAGTTTTGCTTAGTTTCACTTTACCCTGCTTACTTGCTGGAGCCTCAGTTCTGTTTTAAGATGTTTGGAAGTTCTCTGGGTGTCCTTTACTAGAAGCAGCAGAAAGTGTAGTTTTCATCAAAAGCAGAGACTCAGAGAAACGTGCTGGTTGGGGGCCCGACTGATTGATTGACTGTTCAAGTTGTTCATGAATCTTTCACTGATTTTAATAGTTATTCTCACTAAAGTTTCTCCAGGTCAAACAAAACCATCTCCTCAGTTGTGGAAATGGTGTCTAACCTGGTGTGCCGGGAGGGAAAGTCCCACTCTAACACTTTTCTCTCTAGAAATCTCCGCGAGATCTGGGCAGGGGCCAGCCAAGGACACGTCCACACCATTGTTGTCACAGAGGGTGCATTTGGGCAGGAGCTGGAGCGAGCTCTGGCCATGGCTTAGGGCAGCAGCTCCCCATTCACAGGGCTGTAAACGCCGGGGGGTTCGGAGGCAGCATGACCACCCTGGCGTCCCGTGGTGCCTCAAACCATGGGGGAATTCGTATTTTGGAGTCGGGATTCTCCTGCGGCTTTCACTTTTTTTTTTTCTTTCTTTTTTTTCTTTAAATGCAGTTCAATACTCCACTTCAAAAATGCAAACACAAACACGGTGCTTTCATTTTTTGACTGAATTGAAATGTCTTAATACATTGCCACAAGCATTAATCTGGTGTTGAGCAGGTGCCAAAATGTTTGTTTTTCTTTCCTAGAGGTAATGACAGAAACTACTGAGCTTTCTTCTTGTTTGTTTTGTTGAATTTTGACAGTAAACAAGTCAAATTGCAACACTAGTAAATAAAACCCCATTAACTTCTCTATTAGGATGTTTTTTCATTGACAGTGCGGAATGCACCTTGCCTATAGCGCATCGTTTGATCTGGCACGGTGCTGCTGGACATGAAAAGCTGTTTAAAAGAATGTTATTAACATGGCAGAGTGAAGCAATACCAGTGGCTTTCTGAGCGTGGGCATACTGACATTTTTTCAGAAGCTTAGGGTTTGTTTGAATTTTCACAGATTTTCAGATATACCCCCAAAATATTATCTTACACGTGACATAAATGCCATAAATATCATATACAACCCACGCCAAGCTTCTACACTGCTCCAAGAATAGGAAGACTAGAGCCTTTCAAAAAAAAAAAAAAGTTGACAAAATTAAATACAAACAGGGCATCTTCCTTTCCAATCTCATTATCAAAAATGACTGAGCAGTTTTAGCTCAAAATTCAGCCTGAGGAATGCACTCAACCCAAACAGTTGAAGCTCAGCAAAATTATGAACAACTGAAAATGATGTGTTTATAATTGGAACAGTTGGTATCAAACTTCAAAGTGATAAGCAGGCTTTGCACAGAAAGATCAAATACTGAATGTTGAAGTACTGTGTAATGAGCATAAAAGCAAACTTCACATTGTCATGCCAGAAAGCTTTGGGGTGGTTATTTTCCAGCGCTGATGTTGGCGATGGAGAAGTGTGGATCTGCCTCGTGGGGTCCTTTCAGTAGTAGGAAACAAAAGCAAGGAAAAAAATTAAGGAGGAAAAATATTCTTGTGTTTTTATTTCATTAAATGAACTTTGCTCTTACAGTTGCTACTGTTTTCTGCTTTATTGAAAAGGCAATTGAAAACTCTGCTTTTAGAAAAGAATCCTATAAAAGAGCTACCCACAGAGCTTGGTGAGTATTCGCTTCTTTTTTGAGGGTATCATAGACATTTTTTGACTCTTAGTGTATAATTCTGTGGTTAGACTTTAAAATACTTTGATATTTATCTAAAGAATGGTTTTAATTTACCACAGACATGCTATGAGAGGGGGGAAAATAACTTATGTTATTTATAATGATTGCCTTCATTGATGAGAGAGGAAAGTTTTATTAAAATGTCTGTAGCATTCTGGCCAGAAATGTTCAATATTGTTTAAGTAAAAAACATGTCTCGGATGTCAGACATCTGAGGCACCTGCCTAGAAAGACATCAATAACTAAACGTGATTAGAGCTGAGACCTTCTATAACAGTTTCTTACACTTAAGGATGTCTCTACAGCTTGTAACTTCATTTTGCCAACTCTTTTTGCATTAGCAGTTACTGCTTTGGAAAATCAAATATTTCCAAATCAAATGTTCCTAAGGCAAACAGAGCAGGGTGCGTGGATTCCTGGGATGGTCCCGTCAGGACTCCTGGGCTCTCGGAGCCCTCACAGCATAATAATTGGGGAGTTTCTCCCTGTTTGGGGTTGTCTGAGTTGTAAGGCTTCTTGCTCTGGTACTAGGGGACTGCCCTCCAAAGCTGCATCTGGAGCCTGAAATGGCCTGACCTGGTGATAGCCACCCAGTCAGGATAGAATACAGCATTTCAGGTGGAGATTTTCAGTTAGGCCCAGGTCCCCTCTCCTTACAGGGCTGACGTTCAGACTGCACGTTGATGTATGGTTTTGCAGCTGCTTGTGACAGGCCATGCTGGCTCTGTGCCTCACTGGACTCTGCTTTACTCATTTCCAGTATCTTACCAGTCTCTGTCCCTGAGGTGATGTCTCTGCTAGTAAATAAAATGTGCCCAGCAATGTCCCCAAGTATTGAACCCAGCTGTCAGAAAATTGCAGAGTCACAGAATGGCTGAGGATGGAAAAGACCTCTGAGATCAACAAGTCCGGCCTATGACCTATCACCACCACACTGGCTAGACCATGGCACTGAGTGCCACATCCAGTCTTCCCTTAAACACCTCCAGGGATGGTGTTCCTACACAGTTCAACTGTTTTGGTCCCAAAGAGGGTGTGGAGCAACTCCCCTGGGAGTGGATCTGGAGCCTTGTCATTCCCAGGCCACACACAGGACTTGCCTGGCGAGGCCTGGCTGGTACAGGCAGACCTGCATCACTGTCCATTTAGCGATGCAGTTGTAGTCTGAGGCCCAAGAACCTTCCCAAGCACTGACAAGTTTTCTGTTATTTTAACAGAGCTTTGCTATTTGTACTTAATGCTGTGCAAATGGGGTCCCTCCGGCTCCCTGGGCAGTGTGTTAAGCAGGCAACCAGGCACAGCTGGACAAACCCTCCCTCACCTCATGGCAGGACAAACCCTCCCCTCACGGTGGGACAAACCCTCCCCTCACGGTGGGACAAACCCTCGCCTCACAGCGGGACAAACACTTGCATCTCGGCAGGAGAAACCCTCGCCTCTTGGTGGGACAAACCCTCACCTCTCAGCAGGACAGACCCTCACCTCACTGTGTCCTGAAGCAGGGCTTATTCCTGAGGAGTTGTACCTCCTGGAAGGATTATTTGAAGGAGAGTTCTGAACAGGGATCAAAGCATATAAGGGTGCAGGGAAGTGGCCTCAGGCCGGAGTTGGACTTGGTGACCTCTGCAGCCCTGCTGGAGAGGAATGGCTGGTAGCCCAGGTGGGGGAAGGACAGAGGGCATTGGCTGTTCCACTCCTGCTTCACATGAAGACGCCTGTTCCTTGAATAACTTTGTTGTTCCTACCCTGAGCTGAGTGGTGACAAATCAAAAAGCTACTGTTTGCTGATTTAATCATCCTTGTGTCTGTCAGAGCAGAACGGGCCTCCGGAGTGCTGGCCTTTCTGCAGGAAAACTTGTTTCATGGCACGCGGTTTTCCGGACAGATCCTAGATCAGGACTCTCTCATACTGTAGTGTTCAGGTTTCACAGATTGGTGTTGAGAGGAGGGAATTCCTGCCATATGTGACATTTGCCATTGCTCCTGGATCTGCGGATGACAGGTACCAAGAACAGGCTGCCAGCGTTCCTGCTGTGTTGGAGGTTTTGTTCAGCTGCAGCGATTGGTAAAGAGCACTGCGGGCTTTTCAGAGCAGGCTCTGCCGGGCAGCAGTGAGCGATGGCAGATGGCAGGAGGTATTTCTGGAGGCTGGCTGCAGCCTGGCTTCCCAGCGCCTGGGGTGTGCTCCTGAGCGAGTGATGCAGTGATGCCCTGACCGAGCAGGGGTGGCCCAAGCCAGGCTGCTCCGCTCTGCCAGCTCTGCCAGCGGGGTGTTCAGCATCATCTGCCTTAATCACTTGCACACACCCACTGCAGTGTTCCTGAGTCACAGGGATGCTGGATCTGGCTGGCAGGGCGGTTGTGCTGGGGTGATGCTGTCCAGCATAGGCCTTACTCTGGCTGATCTGTTCCTTTGGCAGAGCCTGTATGTCCATGGCACTGCCACCTCCTAGTCATGTGTACCACAACTGCCACCATGGAGTATGTATAGCTATATGTGTATGTAGGTGTACTCTGTACTCAACATGTGTGATATACTCTGTACTCGGCACGTGATCAGGCCGCATCTCAAATCCTGGGGTCAGTTCTGGGCCCCTCACTCCCAGCAGGACATGGAGGGGCTGGAGCGTGGCCAGAGAA
>JANHGN010001110.1:6530-16595 GCA_024605025.1 Megaceryle maxima | reverse complement strand
TCTGACAGCTCCTGACAGGAGGCTGGAGCCAGGGGGGGGTCAGGCTCTGCTCCCAAGGAACAAGGGACAGGACAAGAGGAACCAGCCTCAAGTTGCCCCAGGGGAGGTTGAGGTTGGAGCTGAGGAACAATTTCTTCCCCCCCTGCAGGGCTGTCCAGAGCTGTCCCAGTCTGCCCAGGGCAGGGGTGGAGTCCCTGTATCCCTGGAGGGGTTTCCAAGCCCCCCATGGAGCTGTGGTGCTGAGGGCCATGGGTCAGTGGTGCCCTGTCAGTGCTGGGGGAAGGGTTGGATTCCATGAGCTGAACGGGCTCTGCCAAGCAAGGTGATTCTATGATTCCATTACATATATATATGTACACATGCTCTTCAGAACCATACCTCCCTCCCCCACAGCAGCTGAGCCACTTCAGTGGTGGACAGGGTGAGAGCTGGCCCAGCACAGTGAAGGGCTCCTCATCTAGAGCAGGGGCAATGCAAGGATCGCCCTTGTCCAGGCTGGTGATGGCTCCTCATTTCCCTCTGACGGAACCGTGCTTGCCGGGCTCCCAAGGCCCCGCACGCCCCAGGCAGTCCGTGTCACAGGCTTCTCTGGTCACGGGGACCTGAGGAGGTGACCGAGCTGGGAGAAAGCCTGGGAATTGTGCTGTGGTGGTGCGAGGGACTGGCAAAATCTAGTCTAGTTTTTACAAAATACGTTTTGACAAGACACCTTTTTCTGACAAAATTGTGTTTTGTGAGCTAATTGCCAGCCCGCTCGTCCTCCCACCCTTCCCCACAGCTCTCTTGTCTGTGCACGTGCCATCGCAACCACATACCAGGAGACAGAGCAGGAGGTAATGCTGTCAGCATCAGCGCTGACTTAGATTGGAGTCACCGTGCTGCGGTGGACGCTCCCTGATTCTTTGGCTTCTCTTTCCATAGTAAATAGAATGGCAGTTTTGTGATGATCAGTGCCAAACAAAATGTTTGTAATGTAACCTGAGGTGAGTTTGGAGGCTGATCCCTGATAGCTCTATCTCAGCTCTTAGTCTTCATTTCCTGGGTGTTTTTCACCTAGACCTGGAATGAATCTGCAGTGTCTGCCTTCATCCACTGAACTCGTTTTGTTGTTAAAGGCTATTTGTTCCACGAATGAAAAGCTTTTGCAGTGGGAGCAGAAGTCTGAGCGGTAACAGGACAGTTTTGCTATTTACCCGTGGCTGTTCGCAGAGGGTTTTTACTGGTTCCCCTGACTTAGGTAGAATTATCATGTGTTCTGAAACTAATTATCAAAGATGGAGAAATTCATCGCCAGCCAACATTTCACAAAGTGATCTCAGATTCCAGTGTACTGAGCACTAGCTGGGCAGTGTTGCGGGGAGCTTGGGACACAAGCCTTCTGGCTCCAGGACTGCCAGCAGCTTGCTGGGGAAGTGAGGAGAGTGAGCTTTGGGTACATCCCTGGACTGCCAGCATCTCAGTTTCCTCTGCTGTAAAATGGGGGTGATGATGTTGTTAGAAAACTCTTCAGCCTCCCGAGGAAAGCGCTGAATAAGAGCTGGGTAATTTTATTGCTGCATCTACCAAGGGGTTCTTCAGAATGGTTTAGGAGCAGTTCTAAAGCAGGAAGAATCTCGGTAAGCGATGCGGTTTAAAATGTAAGGAAGTGGCTTTGAAGAGGATGCTGCTGCGCTGCCGACGGGCCGTGCTCCAGGCGCGCGAGCATCATCAGCGCGCCCGCGTCATGCAGCACGAGCCGCGGCTGCGTGCCCTGTGGGGCTCCCCTGCTGTGTTCAACCCTGTTCCAACCCCAGATAAAAAACAGATTTCGTGTTTCCAATACTGAAGTCATCTGTGTGATTCATTTTGATCATTTCTGTTTAAAAATAGACTCAATTTCTCCACACTGAACTATTTTAAATCTAATTGTATTTCCAAATAGTTCTTTACAAGGTGCATTTTCAAAGCCATTTCTTCTTGTTAATAACATAGCCCTTTCTTTCTGCATCTATATTTTATGATTATTTGAGGTAATTTACTAATTTGTGAATCATGACTATGAAAAGGTGTTCTGGTACTTGTAGCTCACTGAGAAAACTTTTGGGTTTAGATTGTTAGAATACAGTCAATTTACTAACCCAAACCTCAGCATTGCATACACAACACTGCTGGTCTGTTAGCTTGTAGTCAAGTAAGTTTTCCTTTATGCCTTTTGTTTTCCTTTTTTATTTTTTGTGTGTGGAGGGGAGAGGGGGGCAGTTAGTCTGCCTGGGCTATTTCCCTTGACCTGCGTTGCCAGGTAACACCTGTCTTCTGGAACCCCTATTGCAAGAGGGATATGGATCTGCTGGAGCATGTCCAGAGAAGGGCCATGAGGATGATCAAAGGGCTGGAGCACCTCTCTTATGAGGACAGACTGAGAGAGTTGGGGTTGTTCAGTCTGGGGAAGAGAAGGCTCCGGGGAGACCTTATTATGGCCTTCCAGTATCTTAAGGGGGCTACAAGAAAGCTGGGGAGGGACTTTTTAGGCTGTTGAGCAGTGATAGGACTGGAGGGAATGGATTAGAACTAGAAAGAGGTCGATTCAGGTCAGACATTAGGAAGAATTTCTTCACCATGAGGGTGGTGAGACCCTGGAACGGGTTGCCCAGAGAGGTGGTGGAAGCTCCATCCCTGGAAGTTTTTAAGACCAGGTTGGATGGGGCTCTGAGCAACCTGCTCTAGTGGGAGGTGTCCCTGCCATTGGCAGGGGGGTTGGAACTGGATGAGCTTTAAGGTCCCTTCCACCGGTGACAATTCTGTGATTCTATGATTCTGACCTCTCCTCAGAACTCTTGTCCTTCCGCGAGGCACTGGCCGGCTGATTCCACATTGTTCCCTCACAAACTTCACTTATAAAACCCCACACAATGTGTCTGTTTCACAGCCAGCCTGTGGTACGCAGGCGGTGCAGGTAAATGTTCGTCTCCACTTTTCCCCAGGGATTGAAGCAAGTCACTGTTTTAGTCCCATTCCTCTTCGGGTTCCCTAAGTCACCTCCACTGCCATTTGTGTGCAGTTTAGACAGTTCTGGTTTTCACTGGTTTTCAGGTTGAATTCAACTTCAGCAGACTTCAGGGTAAAAATTCTGATTAAAAATTGAGACTTCCAGCAATGGTCTGTGAGGAAGAAAATAACTTCTGAATGGTTTTGAGATTTGAGCTGAATTTTCCTTAACTCCCAAGTGAGTAACTTCGTTGGTGTTGGGATGGCAAAACTTGAGTTTTGCTACACTACTGGTAAGTTACCAGTGAGCTCTTATCCTGTGGCTGATCAAAATAACCCAGATAAACAGTGAAAAATAGAAATGTAGCTGAAAAGAAATAAGTTTTAGGGGCATTTGTTCTCCGTTTCAGTGAAATTGGAATGAATCCGCCCACCGTGGCAGCAGCAGGAGCTCGCAGGAAATTCTCTGTGCAGCTGTGGTACAGTTTTACGTGTAGCAGGTTGTGCTTTCTGTCTCTGCACTTGGGTCTCAAGTCTCTCCCTTCCCAGAGAAAGGGCCCCAAGGATCCAGATGTTTTCCCCATCGCGGTGCTTGGGAAAACTCTGCCCTCCCTGGGAGAGCCCTGCGCCTGCTTCGGCTGCTCTGTGCCTGCAGCGGCTCTCACACCGGTCTCTATTTTTCCTTTCTAAGTGTACTTTGTCAATATTGCCGTGGTTGACATTTCTAGAGAATTAATGTCAAAGGGAGTTGTTAATCATGTTGTAAAATTTGTTCTGTAACATTCCTTTCAGCTTTAATTACTCGTAATTTAAAATTAAATAGCTGTGCTATTAGTAATGTATTTGTCATTTCTGCAAGTGAGGCTTTACAGAAACATTTTAAAAGAGCAAATACACTGTTTTATATGGGAATGAGTAAAGCAGACAGAGACAGGCAGGATTTTAAGCAGTCAGCCTGTAGAAAGCGAGGCAGATTAAGCTATAGTCAAGCTGGGAACAGAGATTTAAAGTGTGACTCCGGTAACACAACATGAAAAATATGTTCCGACTGACTCGACTGAGGTTGTCTGTGTGGTTTCCAACGCTGTGCTTACTTCCTAAATACATTATTACAAACCATATGTCAATCTAAAATAAATGCCGGGGCAAAATACGATACTGCCTTTCTTTTAGAGCCTTGGTGCATTTATTTTTTGAAAGATCTAACAGATTTCCACCGTTGTGCTTTTGCCTGAGTCAAAACTGACGGAAAGTGTTATTTAATTCTGCAAATCAAGTTGGGGGGGGAAATGGATAATTTTATTATAGTTCTGTGAAACATAATTCATAAATATTTATAAATAAAAATAGTCAGCACAAATGTGATTTCTGAAGGGGACTGTGCCTGTTTTGCCCACTGTTCCCATTTCACCAGACAGCAAGCAGAACATGAGGGATGCCTCCTGCCCTCCCTGCAGGTCACCCTCCCGTTCCGCCTGGAACCTGCGCTGCCAATGCTCTGGCTGATGAGATGAGAGGGAGGCTGTGTCTGCCCTGCGAGACACGTGGAATCATTAGCCCTTGGGAGGCTAAAGATTAATGTCCCTCCCTTGGTTGTCAGCAAGAGGTAGTGGCCCCTTGTTTCCTGGGCAAGGATAGCTGATGGGGAGGCTGGGAGGGAGAGACAAGAGACCCCCTGACATCAGAAGTAGAAAATCAGAGCAATGACTAGAAAGAGAAGAAGGAAAACTTTGATTAAAATGTTTATTTCCTTTCATATGGAAAAATGAATATAAGGTAAAAAACTGGCACATCAATACCACAGATTCCATTCATTCATGAGTAAAGCACAGGAGCAGCAGCTGGGGGACTGTACTGGGTCGCTCAGCTGTTGTGAGAAAGTTATCACAGAATCACAGAATTGCTTTGGTTGGCAGAGCCCTTACAGCTCATTGAGCCCAACCGATTCCCCAGCACTGCCAGGGCACCCCTGACCCATGGCCCTCAGCACCACAGCTCCACGGGGGGCTTGGAAGCCCCTCCAGGGATCACGGGGACTCCACCCCTGCCCTGGGCAGCCTGTTCACCTTGAAGGATGTGAATAATTTGCTTGGAGAAATTAAATAGCTAAAAAATTTGAAAAGCAAAGCAAAAAATACATTAAAGGATTGAAAAGCTATTAAGTAAGAAGAGAATATAAGGGGGGGAAAAACATTAAAAAAACCCATGCAGACTATCCCAACAAGAATAACAGAGCCCGTTTTCTACAAAGTCGTGGGATGCACCTCAGAAACCAAATTACAATGTGTCTGAAGTCCTCAAGGGGCAGAGCACACGTCAGCTGCGGGCTCCAGCTCAGCTCAGGGACGTGCTCCCATGGTGGGGCAAGGCAGGAGCCCTCAAGAGCAGAGGTGATCATGTTGAGTTGCCATTAAAAGTAAAAGAAGTGATAAAATACCTGTTTGGTTCTGTACATGTCTGGTGTGAACTCTGGGAAGCAGTTTCAGCTCTGACGTGTTTTTCCCAGAAGCCTCAGTCTGCGGGTGGCTTTAGCTAAGCGCTGACGTTCTCAGGAGTTACTCCACAGGAGACAGCCAGTACTTCCATGTAACGCAGTCTCGTCTGTCCAGGACAGACTGGGATTTGAAAAGAGAAACGGAGCGTGTCAGGAACTGGGTAATAAACTTAAGTAGTATAGTCGTAATGATGCTGTGCATATATGAAATTGTCAGCTATTTGTACCTCTAAAACCAGCAAACTCAGTCACTGGGCTTGGCAAAATAGCTGATTTCAGGTAGGCTGTAACATCTGTGTATGTACTAACAGTAACTATCATAAAGTAAACCCAGTGAGTACCACGCTGCACTTTGGCTCTACTGCTGTGAGTGTCTGAACTCACCCTGTCGAAAGGATGGGCCCAACAATCTTTCCAGGTCCTTTCCAGCCTGAGCTGTTCTATGGTTCTGTGTTTGCTAAATTATCTTTTTTTTTCTTTTTCCCACAGGAAACTTAACTTCTTTGACAGCCTTGAATCTGAGAGACTGTCCCCTTGAATTTCCACCTAAAGATGTCATACAAAAGGGATTAAAATCCATCCTGTGCTTTCTTCGGGATTCTGGGAAAGGAAAACTCCCGTGTCTGGAGCCAGCCACGTCGGGTAAGTTGGAGGTGTACTTCTGTGCATTTACTATACTTTGTTCTGAAGAAAGTGTGAACCAAGGGAACCAAAGGCCCCTTGTGGGGCCTCTCACTAATGGGTGTCTCCAGCTTTGCGTCCGAAAGGGATCTTACCAGCTAAGATAAATGAGGAAAAAGAAATGCTTCAGTGTTACGATAAAAAAAAATCAAACTGAGAGTCTTAAAGGCCTGAGTGGGCCAGCAGAGGTAGTACTGGTGTGAGAGGAGGTCTTAATTACTGGTGAGGCTGTTCTTTACAGTCATCAGAGAAGAAGAAACATGAACAGAAGGTTGTCCCATTCCATTAGGTTGAAAAATGGAACATGTGCCTGCCAGGTACTTTGTAAGGGTAGCAGAGAGGGTAAGTACAGGGGGGTGGCTTGTTCTAGGAGAAAAACTGAGATACTGGGGAAATGAAAGAGGACACTTAATTAGTGGATGACTGTGGAAAAAATGGAAATACAGTGCCTGGCTTCCAGAAAAAAGGGTGGACCCAGTAATATTACAGGTGAGTCAGTGGAGAATCACAAAATCATTTTGCTTGTCAGAGCCCTTTCAGATCATGGAGTCCAACCGCCCCCCCAGCACTGCCCGGGCACCCCTGACCCCTGTCCCTCAGCACCACAGCTCCATGGGGGGCTTGGAAACCCCTCCAGGGATACAGGGACTCCACCCCTGCCCTGGGCAGCCTGGGACAGCCCTGGACAACCCTCAGGGGGAAGAAATTGTTCCTCAGCTCCAACCTAAACCTCCCCTGGGGCAACTTGAGGCCGGTTCCTCTTGTCCTGTCCCTTGTTCCTTTGGAGCAGAGCCCGACCCCCCCTGGCTCCACCCTCCTGTCAGGAGCTGTCAGAGCCAGAATGTCTCCCCTGAGCCTCCTTCTCTCCAGGCTCAACAAGCCCAGGGCCCTCAGCTGCTTCTCACCATACTTGTTCAAGACTTGCATAGCTTCTATTTCAGGACCTAGTCTGGTTCGGACCCGTGGACTGTTGGACACTAAGGATGTTAGTGACAGCATCCCATGGATGTCAAACCCAAAGCATCCCACTAACCACATTGCCTCCAGTGAGACCATCAGAAGCATGGTGGGTAGAGGAGACATACCTAGTGCAGCAGAGAGGCCGCTGCAGGGGCAGGAGGCCACAGGTAACAGCCCCCTCATCGCGTGCGCATGCGGCTCGGCGTCCCGTGGCACAGCTGCCTGCGAGGAGCACGGAGCTGGCTCTTGGCTCCCTGGGCCTGGGCCTCCAGGCTGCTCGGCCTGTGGCCCAGGGAAAAAGGAAAAGGAGGATACCTGTGGAGGAAGTTCCTTCTGTCTGCCTGTGTGTCAGAAGGAAGGTGGGGATGTAGTTACCAAATTTGTGCACAATCTGAAGTACAGATCTACTTCTTTTTCGAACTTTCATAGGCTATAAATGCACCATAACTAATTTTTACAAGCTGCCTGACATTGTTGATGCACAAACCAGAAGCCTGAGAGTGTTCTGTGTGTTTCTGGAGCTCACACTCTTCAAAGACAAGCACAGTTTGCTCTTTGTCACACTTGCTCTTTCTTTTCCCCTACAGTACTGCAGTTATAAATTTACATTAGGAGGGTAAAATTAAGAAGTTGTCAGCAGAAAGAAAAAGATGCAACGTAATTTGCATTATTTATGGTCTGATAGATTCCAGAAGTCATTAATAATAGAAATACTGGGCATATTCCCACAGAAGACCTCTTCTCCTGTAATGAAAGCTAATTACTGTGGATACCATTAGTATTGGAGTGGAATTAGGGGTGTTAAAATGTGATATTATTCAAGGGAACGCAGTAAACTCAGAGGATGAACGAGACCCTTAAAATGCTAAGCAATATGGCAAAATATAAAAATATCAGCTCAAAATACCACGATACTGAAAACAAAGTCAAAACACCAGTGTAAAGATGATGTCCGTATTAATTTTATTAATCTCAATTCCATGTGTGGTGTCATTAAAGGGAACAAGGCACATTTTCAGTGCTTCACATGTTCATTGTCTACATGTTTTAAGACCTTGTTTGTAATTCTTGTTTTGAGGCAAATTATATCTCAGTAGTATTGTTTAATCACTGCTATTTACCTTCAGGTTTCACTGCGTTTCGTGTGACTTGAGAGGCAGTCACACTAAACTGAGGGCAGTAACAAAAGCACGTCTTTTTTTTTTTTTATGTTAGACTAGTGAAGTGAAACCCCTGAACTGAAGAAAGTTTTCATCCTGGGGCCATCTGTCTGGGTCTATTTCTGTGCTGCACTCCCAACACCAGTGCAGGGTGAGGAGCTCAGACACCAGCCAAAAGAGATTTTCCGGATTTTGAAGATGTGCAGCCGATGAAAACAGGCTGCCTGCTCTTTGTCTTTGTATCTGTCCGTGAGGTGACCCACTATGAGTTTGCAGAGATCACTTTCTATAGCCAGCAGTAGCAGTTTAGAATTAATTGCAGCCAATCACTCTTCAAGCCAGCATGTGAAGTGAGAGTTTTGTTTGGAAATTAGCAGAGTAGCATCTGACAGCAGTGTGGTGTTTGTACGGTGAAGTGGGCTGTTATTGCAGCTCTCTCTCCAAGTTCCCTTGCCCACTGGTTATACCCTTCATTTCAAAATAACCCCAGAATACACTTGAAACACTCTAGTTTATTTATTTTGATTTTTAACTCCCCTTCAGTGGCGCATGGTGTTGGAAATATTGAGGAGTTGGTGAGTATTCTTCAAAACAGCAAATCAAAAGCATTTTTCTGCTGGTTTTTGTCTGCATCATGAGAATGTGGGCTTGCATTCTGTTCTACTTAATTCAAACACAATACATGAAAATGACAAACAATTATAAATTACGCTCTGGAACAGCGTTGTAGCTTAATGCTGTCATCACGTTTCATGTTAGTTTAGATAGTGGTATATTTGAAGCAAAATAATCCCATGGACTTTAATATTTAGAGCCTGTGGGCACGCACATGAAGTTTGGGAGCCTTCTGTAATATGCAGGAGTTTTGTGCTCCCTCCCACATGGCCCATCTGTTCCTGCTGGATGAGAGCAGTGTGTAAGTAGTACATACATGCTGCATGCAGAGAGGATAGCAGAATGTGCTTTGGAATAATGCTGCTTCTCTGAAATGTGAGAAGAGGGAGATGGATCCTGCCTGACAAACCTAGTGGCTCTCTACGACAGAGGGACTGCATCAGTGGACAAGGGGAGACCTGTGGACATGATCTATCTGGACTCCTGCAAGGCCTTTGACAGGGTCTCCCACAACATCCTACTCGCCAAGTTGGAGAGATACAGATTTGATGGGTGGGCCATTCAGTGGATAAGGAATTGGCTGGATGGCTGCAGCCAGAGGGTAGTGGGCAATGGCTCAAAGTCCAGATGGAAAGCAGTGACAAGTGGTGTCCCTCAGGGGTCCGTACTGGGGCCTGTCTTGTTTAACATCTTTATCAATGCCATAGACAGGGGGATCGAGTGCACCATCAGTAGGTTTGTGGGTGACACCAAGCTGAGTGGTGCTGTGGATACACCAGAGGGACAGGATGTCATCCAGAGGCACCTGGACAAGCTGGAGAGGTTGGCCCAGGTGAACCTCAGGAGGTTCAACAAGAGCAAGTGCAGGGTCCTGCACCTGACCCTGAACAATCCCCACTATCAATCCAGACTGGGGGAAGAGGTGACAGAGAGCAGCCCTGCAGAAAAGGACTTGGGGGTGCTGGGAGAGGAGAAGCTGGACAGGAGCAGCCAGGGAAAGCCAATCCCATCCTGGGCTGCATCAAAAGAAGTGTGGCCAGCAGATTGAGAGAGGGGATTCTGCCGCTCTGCTCTGCTCTGGTCAGACCTCACCTGGAACACTGCGTCCAGCTCCGGAGCCCTCAGCACAGGAAGGACATGGACCTGATGGAGCGGGGCCAGAGGAGGCCACAAGGATGATCAGGGGGCTGG
>JANHGN010001108.1:99633-125150 GCA_024605025.1 Megaceryle maxima | reverse complement strand
CAGGAGATACAACCAACATCCCATTGTCATAGGATTGTAAGTACCTATCTCACTTTAATTTTATAATATTAGGGATAAATTATATTAATAAATTAATATAATTCAGTTTTAAAGATACACCTTCTCTGTAATCTGGAGATAAATAGAAACACTTGACTGAAAACATCTAACTATGTTTACCTTGTTACCAGAAAGCCATGTTAATCACTTGAGTCTTCTACTATTAGTTAATTGACAAAACTTGGCTATTTATTTCCTTTCACATCTCTCTATTAACTCCTTAAGGATAAAAAATGCTTCTCTGCAGTGTGGTAGTGTTTAGGGATAGAAAATGATGTGGCATATTGTTCCCTATTTTTATGAGTGATTTAGTTTCAATCATTTGTGTGGAAGTTCTCAAATCCTTAGGCAGATGGAGAGGAAACTGCAAGCTGACACTAAAAGTGCACAACAGGAGCTTGGTGCCTCTCACCACATTTTCAGTTAACGTCTGTAGATGTTAACAGTGTGCATGTGGTGTCCCAGGCGCATCCGTATCTTACATCATTCACAGTAATTTAAGTGAGGAAAAGTCTCTGATGAGAGCAGATGGCATAGGCAGTAATGTCTCTCTTACTTTTGTGATTTTTCAGCATCTGCTTTGAACTTTGGACCACCACTGTAGTTCCTAGAAACATAGTCATTAAAGGTAAACACAGTCCATTTTTTTTCAGTGTGGAAAAGAAGAGGAGAAAACTGCTTTATTCTACTTAGCATAGTAACAACAGTAGTAGAACAACTCTTAGAATGATCTCTTTCTTGTAATTCTTGGAGAAACATTTAACTGTCAAATGGATTCTTCTGAGGTCCACAATTTTTTTCTTACTTATGTAACCTCAGTAAATTCATGGCCAGATGAAATTCTTACAAGAGTCCTTTTGTATTCAACATGCCTAAATAAATGAGCCTGTGGACAGTGATGTCTGGAAGGGTGGTATCCCCTTAACCCTGTATCCAACAGCAGGCCATTAATGTGCTCTTGTAACATCAAATCTCTCTCACATCTACTCTCTAAAACCCATCAGAGTACTCAGAGGGGAGACAGTTTGTGTCTTGTTTCAGAATATCACAGGTTTGAGAATCTGTGAGGGTTCTGAAGTACCACCAAATCTAAATGCATTCTTCCAGTTTGTAAAAGTTTATGTGCATTTTTAAGGTCATGTTAATAGTCCCTTTAATAGTCCCTTTAAAGCTCTCTAAGCTCTAATGTAGGAGATGCCTTGATCTGAAAGACATGAAGAAGCTCAAATGTTTCACTAGGATGAGGAAGGCTCTTTATACAGTAATGGTTAAGGAACATTGGTAAATGCTGCATTGCCTTAGGAGGGTCTTGACTATGAGAAAAACGTAGTGTTCAATTTTGTGTTGAGGCAATAAATCCAGGAGATAGATATTTGTATCTTTGAGTTCTGAAACAGATATTCCTAGATTATTTTTTTTTTCTTTTTAGACAGATGAGATGTAAATTTGTGAAAATCAATTAAACTGTAATCCCATTCATTTTATTAATTCTACATCTGAATTTTCTTTACTCTTTTTCTTACAAAAGTAAGGTTGTACCAGTCTTTGTGTAAAATAGCTCATTTCTCTCCTGTAGATACCTTGAAGAAAGCTAAAAATAGAATAATGGAGACGTAAAGAGGGTAAAACATCTGTTTGTTTGCATACTGAAAGTGTAACCAATGCAATTTGTCAGACACTTCTACCTTTCACTAGATAAGCACTGATATTCATTCTTAGAGTTATGAGTCCTTAGATCAGTCCTTTCAGTTCTTCTACTTTCAGAATTCTTTGCTAACAAATATAGTTCTCATGCTGCTTATTGCACTGCAACTTTTGATCCCTTGTAACCACCCTATAAACAAGTCTGTGTCTTCTGACACTACTTGTATTTCTAGATCTGTTCTTAGATATCCCTAAGTGTCATGGAAAATGGTAGTGTTTTGTTTCAGAGAGCTAAGCACCAGGTCCACTCCTTACTCATCACATACTGAAATAACACAAAACAGTGGTTCTATCATCCCAGGTGGTTGCTTCCAGGAAAATCTTTATTGCAGAAACTGGGACTAGAATGAAAGGAAACATGAAAATTCTTACTGAGAATATGAAGCTGAAGCTTTTGGAGGGCTTCATTGTAAAGGCTAATTTAAATGTGCTACATCTAAGTCATTTCCACACAGAATTTGTTATGAAAGTTGGACTGTATAGCAACAGACTTAAACATATGATATACATAAATGTGACCTTTAAACTACTTTTCCAAGTTTCCACATGCTACAGAGCTGAGTAAACAAAGCACAATATTTACACTCAGCAACTTTTTCAGTTAAGATACTTCTGAAATCTCAATGACATGCTTCTTTTTTAGATGAATTAATTTCTTCAAATTTTATTGTCTAGCCTATTCCTGGCTGCAGAATGAAAGCATTGACCTTGACTCAAGAAATCTATAAAGATAGAAGGAATCAATTTAAAAAATAAAGTGCTTGTGAAGGAGATAAGTCTGCTCTAACTCTTTGAACTATGTGGGCTTGCAGATCATTACCACAGTGCTTTTTAACTCTGCTAGCACTTCTGCCTTTACAACATTTTCATTTTGACCCAAATCTATAAAAACTCCAGACATGTTTATTGATATTATCTATTAAAAGTTGGTGTAAAATACAGTGAAAAGTCATCAGGCCTGCAGATAAAAGGAATTTTTCTTGGCTGATCAAAAAGACACATAAACCAGTCACAATATAATTTCATGATCACTTATTGTCCATGTATTTTCATCCTTCTTTAAACTGTACTTTTTATATCTCAGTATCATTGTCCTTTAAAAGCCTGAATTAGAAAGGAAAATTTTAAAAATACGAATTTTTAAATCTAGCTCTTTCTCTTTTTAAGATTTAACTTGGAAAAATCCCTTCTTCCACGAACCTGTGATCTCCAAAGGATTAACCAAAGAAATGAAAATAATTTTTTTTGTTGCAATGAGGTTTTAGTTGGTAAATGTTGCCAAAGCAGTCTTGAGACTTTTGCAGGATGAAAATGGGTATGCTTGTAGAGGAATGATGTTAGCAAAGAAATGTCCCAGTACTACACCCAAGGGCTGCTGATACAGTGCTCTGAATTATTTAAAGTAAAAATGTGTAAAGATGTCTTTCAGACTCCTCACAAACTCAAATTTGGTGTTATTGCTACTGTTGCTGCTCCTCTTGTGTGGGGTTTGTTTTTTTTTTTCAATTGATTATTTCAAAGCACATTTATATTAACTGTATAAATCTCACTGTGCTCCCAGGAGCTGTATTTTATGGTTGCATTACATTTACAGAGGATAAGATCAGGGCACATAGAGGTCACTGGCTTGACCCACTAAAGTAACTTCCATTGAGGTTAAGTTGGCATTACATCCTGAAGGGAGACTAGGTCTTGGTAAGAATAAAGTCACAAATGACTTGTACCCCTAAGGCGTGAGAACCTTGTCCGAGATCCATTTAAAAGAATTACTCCTTGGAGCTTTTTTGCAGTTAAAACTAAGTCACAGTGTTCTTGCTTACTTCTGTAGCAATTAGTACAGATGACTTCAGAGGGACCACTTGCGACAGAAAACAGTACTTGAAGATTGCATTCTGACCTTCACAGGTCCCCCACAGTTGTCTGCATCCAGGCATGATAATTTGTAGAGGTATCACAATTTACTGCTCTTTCAGGCTGTTGTGCTTCTTTGGAATCACAAATTTCAGAGGTAAAAGGAAAAGGCCATGTACAGCAAATGCTGTCCTGATAGCTCATGCTGACTCTTTGGATTTCTCAATAGAAATGAAATAGGAAATACAAGTTGTTTCCCTCCAAGGACTATTTCTGTCCGAGTTATTAATTCCACCTCTAAAACTATAGATTGAAAGGCAAATACATGTTTGAAATGGTTCAAATGAATCTCTTACGATACAGGAGCACACAGTCAGCTGAAGCAGCCCTTTCAACCTCCTCAGTGACTTCTCCATTGAATCCTTCACTCTTGTTAGGGACTAATGTGAGTAGGTGTTTGCAAACACTGGAAGGACTTCAAGTGCTGGCAGTCAGACTGACAATAGCCCTTTAGGTATACTTGGGTATGGGTGTCTAAACTCAATTGCTGGGTGACTGACAGATTTGGCTTGCCGAAGTGTGGATGTATTATTAGAATCAGATCCAGATGGGTTGTTATTCCAGTATCTACTTTAGCAAAACTTGCAACTGTTAAGTGATGTTATGCAAAGTAGTCACATATTATAGGATGCCCTTCCTATTTGTGAAAACAATGTGCATACAAATAAGGGCTGATGCCATCATAAAGAGCTCTCATCCCAATAATTGAGCCATAAGCAGGTTACGATATGAGAGAGGACCACTGAACACCCATGTGTGTTACGTTGTGGCACATCTTCTATATTTAGCTGTGCAAAGGAACCCTTTTTCACTCTCTTGGCTCAATCTGTTCTGTGATTAACCAAGCAACATCTCATCTGTATGTGTATAATCACGAACACGCTGAAAGCATGAAAGCCATTAGGCTGGTGTCAAACTCTGATGGCAAGCAATTTTGGAGTGGTTGCAGACTTGTAATCATTTCAGTCATTTCAAACAAGCTTAAAGGAGTTGTTAAAAGGAAAATGCCTCATCATCCTGGGAAATAGAGGCATTCTTGGCCTTCAGTCAGGCATTCTTCTTCAGAGCTAGTGACACATTTAGGTGATTATAACACCAAATGACTTTCCTGTCCTTCTCTGTTTGTATAATAGATGAGATGTGTGTGGTTTTTAGGACGGAAGGAAGAAGGGAGGATGGGATATTTACATTTCAAATATGGGAAATTTTACAATTCCCTCACTATTTAAAAAACAAAAAAAACCCCACAAAACCACAAAACTCCAGAAAATGCAATTGTGATTTTAACATCAAAGGTGTAAATCTAAGACAAGTCTTACATCAAAATTGGGTAAATGTAGATTTCTGATTTCTTGGCCAACAAGAGGCATATTAATTCCTTTTGGAGCTATTATGTGCCTGTTTTCTGCAGATTTCATCAGTCTACTCAAAGGACAGGTAAAGCTACTCTGAAGCCATCTGATAAAGGTTGAAAACCTGCCATCAACTAAACTGGTTCAAATCATATTTTATCAGATATACCCCAGATGTACAGAAACTGAGAGGAGAACTTGGCCCGTTGTATTTCATCTGTGCAGCACAATATTATGCATACAGATCTCCTGATGCTTGTGCTAAGTGTGCTGACAGTGCTAACAAAATTCTGATTGAGTTAAAGTGACTACTGGAATTAGTCATCTTGATTTGTTTCC
Source organism: Megaceryle maxima (assembly GCA_024605025.1). Classification (NCBI taxonomy): domain Eukaryota; kingdom Metazoa; phylum Chordata; class Aves; order Coraciiformes; family Cerylidae; genus Megaceryle; species Megaceryle maxima. Next base: position 119,784 of record JANHGN010001108.1, on the reverse strand, counting down.
TTTGCTGTATCTATTTCACAAGTGTGAATTTCACATTTTCAGAGTAAATACAACACTTCAATAAAGTGTTTAATAGCCCCAGCTGCTCTCCTCAAATTGGTGCAAACAGTTTAATAGGGAGAAAAAAAAAGCAAAGCTGCAATCTAAGGATTCTGCAATATCTAAATTTAAATTTTGATTTCTAAACTTGGCAATCAGTCTCTACCATTTAAAAATGTGCATATTTTGGGGTTTTTTTTTCATCCTCTCAAAATGCTATTTTCTCAAAACATGTGTTATTACTTAGCTAGTCTGTTTTGTCAGCATGTGCCAAGCCCTGGTTCTGCCACAGTCAGGGAACTTGCCTTTGCACCTGTCAAGGACCAGTCTGGAAAGTGGTGCGTGATAAAGAGTCAGAATGACAGTCCAAAATTGTTCAAGCAGCAACTTGAAATGCTTGGAGAGGCTTTTCTCTCATGTTTTAACTGTACAGTTTCAATTCTAAAAGTCCTGTTTTCTACACCAAAGAATTTTCAGCAGCAAAACTAAGAGTCTAAATTTGTAGCTAAATCTTGACATTCAAGTGCTGAAGTCCTTCAGAGTAAGGCATATTGAAAACATAGAAACATAGAAAAGTCTGGGTTGGAAGGGACCTCTAGAGGTCATCCAGTCCAACGCCCCTGCTGAGAGCAGGGACATCTTCAGCTGGAGCAGGTTGCTCAGAGCCTTGTCAAGCCCCACCTTGAATGTCTCCAGGGACGGGGCCTCAACCACCTCCCTGGGCAACCTGTTCCACTGCTCCACCACTCTCATGTTTCCCATCCCTGTTTCCAATCTCTGTGCAGCTCACTCTTATTTTTTAGCTTGACCAGAAGGTCGTGACTCAGCCATGCTGGTCTCTTCCCTTTCCTACTTGATTTCTTACACCTAGGGATAGAGAGCTCTTGTGTTCTACGGAAAGAGTCTTTGAAGATCTGCCAGCTTTGCTCTGCTGCTTTTCCCTTAGGATCATTTCTCAGGGTGTCCTGTTAATTACTCCAGGAGCCTCCTTGACTTCCTACTGCTGGCTGTATTACTTTTCCAGCAAATGTCAGGGTGATTGAAGTCCCCCAGACAGGATGAGAGCCTGTGAGTGCGATACCTCCTGTAGCTGGAATAGGAGTGCTTCATCAATAGTCTCCCCTTTATCAGGAGGCCTATAGTAGACTCTGACCACAAGGTTCCCCTTGTTGCCTTGGTCCCTAATTCCTACCCATAGGCTTTCAACTTGCTCGTGGCTATTCTTTAGGGAAATTTCCTCACAATCAATCCATTTCTTAACATAGAGGGCAATGCCTCCATCCCTCCTTCCCCTCCTGTCCCTTCTGAACAGCCTGTAGCCATCAATAGCCACACTCCAGTCGTAGCATTTGTCCCACCAGGTTTCAGGAATGGCCACCATGTTGTAGCCTTCCAGCAGCACAATAGCTTCCAACTCTTCCTGTTTGTTGCCCATGCTGCATGTGTTTGTGTAGAGGCACTTCAGCTGGGCAGTCAGCCATGTTCCCTTTCCAGAGAAACACCCCTTAATTCCCTTGAGGTGTTTCTCTGATGTTTCCCTGTTGGCTGTTATTATCCCAGCAGCCCCTGGTTCATCTCCATCAGATTTTGGCTGTGTTGCTGTGTCCCCAGCACGCTTCAGGGTAACGGGCTGAAGTTCCTTAGTAGCCCCCCTTTCCTCCAACCTTGATGTGTCGTCCCTCATCTTGTGAAATGAAGGCCTGGTGGCATCACTATTCCCTTCCTCCTCATCTGCTTGGACGTTCCCACTTTCTACTGTGAGTCCAAGCTTATTGATAGCTCTTGCATCTTCCCCTTCACATGGCTCATTGTCTCCTACTTCACCTGAAATAGCAGTGGAGCCGGTACCCTGCCCCACAAATGTCCCAGGCTTATTTCCAGAGAGCCTGGTTTTTCCCTTTTCCCCCTTCAAATCTAGTTTAAAGTTCGGTCAATGAGCCCAGCCAATTCTTGTGATAAAAACCTTCTCCCCCTTTGAGAAAGATGCACCCCATCTGCTGCCAGCAGGCCTGGCCTCATGTAAATTGACCCCTGGTCAAAAAACCCGAAGTTCTGCTGGTGGCACCAGGTACGAAGCCATGAATTAACCTGGATAGTCCTCTTCAGTCTTTCTGGGTAGGTACCTGTGACTGTGGGGATAGAGGAGAACACCACCTGTGCTCCCACTCCTTTAACCAGTTGTCCCAAGGCCCTGAAGTCTCTCTTGACAGCCGTGAGTTTTCCTCTTTCAAGGTTGTCACTGTCTATCTGGAAGGTCAGTAATGGATAATAATCTGTAGGTTGTATCTGGGTAGGAAGCTACATTTCTTCAGGTAGAAGAAAGTTATATCACTGAGATATTTTCCATTGAATTCATACTGTAAGAGATGAACTTCTCTTTCACAGATCAAATGATTTGGAAATACAAAAGAGTTATAAATGGATTTCTATTTCTTATAAATATGCCAGCCTGGACGTGGGCAACCTGCTTTAGCTGATCCTGCTTGAGTCAGAAGACAGCCTCGATCTCCAGAGGAGCTTGCCAACCTCAGCTGCTATGGGATTCTGTGTATTTCAACAGGATTTACACCCTGTTTATGTTTGGCCAGTGGACCAAATGAAATGAATTCTCTAGTGTATCTTTGTCCTTAAACCGTCTATTACAGGTTTATGAGTTAATATAAACAAATGCAGGTGAAAGAGTGATTCATCTTTACCCCTTGAGAAACTGTAATAGCTTACACTAGATAGCCTGTCAGTATAGAATAAGCTATTTCCCATATTGGTACCTAGTTCTTGGCACATTTTTTTTTTTTTTTAATTAATTTCCTTTACAGCACAGAAACAAATCTTGAAATTTTAAAATGGCACTTTACTTAGTATCAGAATTAAGCTTCAGTGCCCTTAGGTGGAAATAATTTGTGTAGTTTTATGCTGCTCAAAAACTAATGAGAATTGAATCTTTTTGCTCTCAGAAATATATCCTGTTTTTATCACCAGTCCACAACCCACTCAGTCTCAGTTCTACTAATGTTTTATTATTAAACCTTTTTCCAGTGTAACCAAAATGGTCACATGCCAATGTAAGGCACATCCTTCCAGTGTAATTATAAGCAACTTATAAGTTGCTTATATTTACTTATAAGTTGAAATAAGTTGGATAATTTAGAGAATGTCTGCAAGTGCTAAATAGATCACAGCATGGCCACAGAGCAGTGAGATGTGTCTCTTTTTTTTTAATTTTAAGATTGAGTCCAGAGAATTGTGTCACTGTAATCTCTGAGCTTTACTATTGTTGGAATAGCTTCTTGGTTTTAGTACTTTTTCATGTACTTGAATGTTTATAGTGCATCTTTTCTTCCCTTTGTTATGGACATGTGCACTTTCAGAGACTGGGACTTCTGTGATCATTTGGGGATGATCATTTGGCAAGTTTGGTTAGGATAATGACTAAAATGTAGTATAAAATTAAAGAAATGTAGAAGCAATACCCATTCCCATGGAAGTCCCAAGGCTTTCCATTAGGATCCTGGTTTATCTGTTGAATGAGTCCTTATTTCCAGTCAGCATCACTGAGTTTATTTATCATGATGTCCCATCTGTCCTTCCTAATGGACATTTCCATCCACTGATGTTTCTGAAGCAGATGTGTTCTGTCCAGATTAGGAGTTTCCCATGGTTACTGAGTCCAGAGGATGTTTTAACACTATTTAATTCTATTTCAGCTGACACATGTTGAACTGCTTACTCTATTGGCAGTCTATTCCTCCTATCTTGTACATGTGATTTTTACCCCTTCTTGACAGTAGTATGCGATTAAGCACAATTTGTAACCAACACCTATAATGACCCCTTGTTGAATGGATTTTTCATACAAGTACAGGACAATCATTTTAAAAGAATAATGTTTTCATTTGACTCTGATGAAGTCCTGTTAAACAATATAGGAAAGCCTTACTTTTCTTTTTTAAAAAATTTTATTTGCCTGCATGATTTTCCATTCTCATTCTGGTTTATATCTTTTACTAACAGTACAAGTCTTTAAAAAAAAGTGAAAAAAAAAATATTTAAGCTGCACTAATGAAAAAGCAAACTGATATTATTTTGCATATGGCAACTAGAAGATCAGAAAGCAAAGCTAACCTTTGTTGTATTTGTATAAAACACCAGTTATGTATAAAGTACATTTGTATAAAATGTTCTCACTTTTAATTTATCTTTTACTTTCAGCTGAACTAGTTGAATTGTTGAACAAGTCTGATTCTTAGTCTTGGTCATGCAGCCAAAAAAAGTGTGGAATGTTACAGGTATATGGGGAAAGGCATTGTTTAATTTTTGCTAGCTTTATAACCTTTTAGGTAGGAAGTTATTCTTGTGTTCATCAGCTGGGTTTTAAATATAAATACACCCCTCTGTTATAATGCTGCTATGGTGTTCTTCTAGAATAGCCTCTCTTTGCCCTGTCCAGAAAGAAACATCATTTATAGTTATACCCGTGCATTGATTTCTTGTTGCTTTTTGAATTGTTCTAATTGATAACAGATCAAACCCATCTTAAGGACAAGATAGGCAAAAAAGGCTGCAAAGCCTGCCCCACTGCTTTTTTTTTTTTTTTTGCCTTATTGATATAAGACAATAAATATTTGAGTAAAATCATCATTATTTCTATTTTTCCCTGGACTATGGGATGGCAGCAATCTGTGATAGGACCAACGTTCTGAAATAATCTATTATCTTCTTCGATGTGGAAAGAACAAACAGATCTGCAAGGAGAACACATCAAGCAGAAGAACAGCTTCTGCTGGAGAGAAGCAGATGTGACATTATAACCTTCTGATGCAGATGGTGGAAGAGCCAATGATGAAAGGTGTGCTGCTGGACCTTGTATTAACAAAGAAGGTCTGGTTGGTAATGTGAAAGCTGGGGGCAGCCTTGGCAGTAGTGATCATGACATGGTAGAGTTTAGTATCATATGAGGAAGAAGAAGGGCCATAAGTAAGATTACAACCCTAGACTTCAGGAGGGCTAGCTTTGTCCTCTTCAAAGTCCTACTTGGAGGAATCCATTGGCCTAAGACTCCAGAATGCAGGGGGGCACAAGAGAGCTGGTTAATATTCAAACATCAGTTCCTCTAAGCTCAAGGCAGGTGCATTCCTTTGAATAAAAAATCAAGAAGAGGAGGCAGGAGACCAACATGGATGAGCAAGGAGCTGCTGGAAAAACTCATGTGGAAGAAAGTTCACAGCATGTGGAAAAAGGCTATGATCTCTTAGGGGAATTATAAGAACACTGTCAGGGTATAAAGGAATGCAACAAAGAAGGTCAAGGCCCTCTTGGAATTAACTTTGGCAAAGGAAGTAAAAGAGAACAAGGAAGGGCTTCTTTAAATACATCAGTGTTTAATGAAGACTAGGGAAAATGTGGGCCCCAGGCTGATGCCAGCATTTTACTTTCTCGCTGCGTAACTTTTGTAAGCAAAATTTGAGTGCCTGCAATGAATTCTCAGCAAAACCCATAGATTGCCTCTGCATAAGGCAGTGAGATGCCTTGATGCTGTAAATCATCTCAAGACACTTTAATGCAGAGGAAACAGAGGAGAGACTAAGTTCCTGACTTAGTTGTCACAGTTGAATACCAAAAATTAGGATGAAGTTCCTTGTGTTTACTTTCAAATTGAATGGAAATGCAAGAGGTTACTTTGGTGAAGGAATGGGAAGATAGGTCCTGAGCTGGCTCTGTAAGAGTTTTTTTAGGCGTTCTTACAGGAGCTAATAGCTGGCTGTATCTTTTGCTTGCTTTTGCCATTTCTCTTCAGATCCTGCTCACTCTGGCTGAAAGGTCCATTTGTACCAGGTTTTGAATATTTGATCTTATTGTCATGAAGGAGAATTTGCCAATTATGTCATTTTGATAAACTGCACATATTTTGCTGTTTTTTCACCTTCTGTTCCTTTGTTTTTGAAGGCTTAGTTGGAGAGTGAGAGCTGCCAAAATTGCAACTATGCAGTGTTTCCTGTCCTGGCAAGTTTGACATTTCTCCCTTGCTCACAATGCCATGAATAGCTAAATGATAATGTAGTTGTTTCTTTTTAAGCCTTTCCCACACCTGTCTTTGTTCGTCTGCAGAGATTTCATGTTCTCTTTGAAGTGACTAAAATGGATGAATTTCTGAAATAGTAGAAGGAAAACATGCCCACAAAACTCCTTTCCTTTATACTGTTAAGGTGCAGGCCAATTAAAACCAGCTTTTACTGAAACTAGTCAAAGCCCTTTAAACAGAGGAAAAGAATCATAATACATATATGCAGTCCAGATCAGAGATCAGGCCTGACTTAGTCTAAAAGCTACTGGAAACCCAAAATCTGGTGGTTTAGATAGCAGCCCTTCTCTCCCTCAGGGAAGACACTTTCAAAACCAGACAGTTCATTTGTGTATAGTTGAAGCACCAGGATTCTGTGATGTGCTTATCTCCTAAGGAACTTATTGCACACATGAATGTTTTGCCAGATATGAATACTTTTTTAATCTTCTGAACTTAGTAAGAAAGAATCTGGTGGCTTGTCACTTGAATAGCAATGTTGCAAGCTGATAGACAGTTATAAATTGAGAAGGAGTTGAGGCCACATGTTCTTCTCTATTGTCCTGTTCCTGGATTAGGTGACTAGAAGAAACCACAAATAACAGCAACACACATCTACGAGTTTCTAAAGTGTCTTGCAGAGGGAGCAAGTATCTCCTGTGGAGAGATCTGCACCTCAAAATATATGGCAGTAATTAAATTACTGCTAATTGAGTTTAGTAGTCCAAAGATTCAAACACTAAGCAGCTAAACCAGGAAATGTAACAAAAAGGGAAATACCTTTTCTGTAACTTACATTTTTCATCTTATAATTGCCTAACCTGCACTGAGAATTGCTTTCTGTCACATCTCCCATCTCATTTGAATTTGTTATTCTTGGATTTCTTTTCCTTGGGGGCAATTTTGTTTGTAGTTGTTGTTTGCTTACAGGCTTGAAATAAAAAAAAAATCACTGCTTGTCGTAAAGCAATTTACCTGAGAGAAAACAATAACACCACTGAGGCAATTGTACAGTTACTTTTCTTGGTAAATATGTGCTTTTTACTAATTGCTTTTATTTTCACAATTCCTCTCTCGCAGCCCTTGACAGCCTCTAATTCCAGAGGATAAGTTCCCTCTTGCTCCAAAGCAGGATGCACCAGTTAGACTGATAAAGGCAGCTGTATTAGCAGTGGGTAATATCATAGAATAGAGACAAATCAGTAATGGCAATAATCTGTCATTGAAAAAGATTAACTTAAAAATGGGAATAAAATTGCTATTTTATATTATTTCCTCCAAGTCTTGAAACCATGAGTCAAGATTGTTAAAAGCAAACAATTGAACTTAGTTTTTATAGGTCACGTTTTACTGACATCTGGGAAAGTACTCTAAGTTTTGTTGCTTTATGTATTTTAAAAAGCTCCTGTAGTATTAATTGTGCTGACTAAAATTTTTCTTCTTGCCTTCTCTCAATTTCTACAAGTTTCACCTTTTGATTTATATGTGTTAATGTCAATTACCTTATTTTTGTAATTTATTAATTATTCTTTTCTTATTACTTCATGTATTCTTTCATCTCTACTATGAATCTTTAAACATTAGTAGGTCTTTTTGATTATTATTTTGTAGGACTTGGAAAAATAATAGCATTGTATCCTGCTCTTAATCATGCTTTTCTGTTAAATTCACATCCACAATCAATCTGTTTTGTAATTGTTTCTAGCTTTCTGGAATTGATTCTTTAAAAGCAGTGTCATTTAGACTTTATTTTGCTTGCACATAAGAAATGCAGTAAGATAATTGTTTTTACCTCAACTATCACAATTTTTTCGCTGTAGGAGGAATTAGTCATTATCTCTCAAGGTAAAGTTTAATATAGATTTCCTAACACACTGAATGAAACTCTTTCAATTTAGGAAATGGTCTTCCAGAGTAGCACCAGTCTCTTAAGGTACACATTCCATTTGTGTGTTTCCCTGTGTGTTAATGCAACATTTTTCTCTAGGTAGAAACAATAAATTGATATTAAGAGCCCAGGGATCTTTTACCTTTTCTAGTTTTATGGTCTGTAAAAAGTGCCATTTATATCCCATCTTATGCTTTATCTGTTATCATACTGAACATTCAAGATCACTTTCATATTATTTTTCAGTGAATTGGAGAAAGGTAATTCCATTTTTTACGGTTTTCTCAAAAGCAAGTAACATATTTTGGAAACCTCTAGTTTCTGCTTATGAAATGTATACAGAATCTATCCCTGCCATTGCTTTCTTTCCTATATTCAGTTTTTTTTTCTATGAAGCATTTTGTAACTGAAGATGAAAACCAGCAGGTGATATTTAATAAGTCAGACAGAGGATGTGCCAAATTTTCAACAGCAAGCTGCAGTGAAGCACACAGCCTAAGAGCTGCAATATATTGTCTGGATTCACAGGCCAACAAGGATTGTTAGATAAGTCCCGATCCTTTTATGCTAACATTTTTGGTGGAAACAAAACTCTTCAGGTTAAACCAGGTACTCAACTTGCTCACTTGTCCTGAGCTTCCTAAGACTTTTTTTTTTTACGACATCCTTGGAATTAGGAAATTTAAACTCTGAGATCTCTTTCATTATACCTTGCTGAAACAAAACCAGAACAGAGAATAAATATTAATCAGTTATTTATGGAGAAAATAAGAATTCATGTCCTCCTCAAAAAACACTTCCGTTTGCACCCAGGAAATGGTGCCACCTTCCAATGCTGTAGAAATATTTGAAGCTCACGAATGCGTATTTCTCTTATTGACTTCCCTGCATAACAAAGCAGCACGGTTTACATATGGGAACACTGTTGGTGCCCTATTCGCAGGCCAGTAAAGAAAGGGGATGGGTGTCAGGGTTGACAGAAGGATATCTAGGGCCTTTTTGAGGATCTGTCTGAATAACATTGCTACAAGGGTAGCACTTTTCTGGTTTTTTTCTTTCTCCGCACCTTGTCATTTAAAAATACATCCCGGTCTGAAAATAACAGATCTTATTTGTGCAAATTCGGACAAGGATTTTTTTTTTTCCTCAGTTGGTGCAGTATTATCACAACCCCACTGTCTTTATTCTTCACAGTAGAGATTTTAAAAATGCAACTTCAAAATAAAATCTGCCTGCAGCAAGGGAAGGATTATCACACATTGATTTGATATGCTCGTTCTGAGTGATTTTGTTGCTTTATTGTTTTTCACAACATTTAAAAATGTCAGTATTCATAACCCCTTTTAGAAGTAATCATCGGAGGCTATTAGTCTTACCTGTGAAAGACAGACTATATACATTTTTACAGCTTGTCAGGCTTCTTGATTTTGCCCCTGAACACATGCATGAAGTCTGTTTGAAATATAGGCCTCCTACATACCTGCATTCAAATTATTGGCTAGATGGTCCCACTGGAGTTCCTGTTTTGTACCCTGCAACTATCAAGATTCAGCGTGCCAGTGATGATCCTAATGATAGCTAAGACTCCCGAAACTTTCAGTTTTCATGGCAACCACAGTCTGTTGCACAGTAACTACTGCTTTGTCACTTGCCTCAAGTTGAGATTTGAAAACAATTGGCAGTAGAAAAGCATTTTTTTAATGCCTTCCCTCTACAGAGCCTGATATTCTTTCCTGATGCGTTTTGTTAGCACACAAGATACATCTCTTTCTATGAAGTTAATTGGCAGGGGGCTTTCAGAAATATTAATGGCTACATGATTAGCTTGCTGTTCATGGCACTGTGATAATGAGAGTTTACTTCAAGGGAACACTGATCTGATCCTCAGCTTGTATGTTCTTCACCGTGGAGGCTTCAACTGAAGCTTATAAAGGTTATAGTCAGAGGTGAGGAAAGGTGTAATGACAGCAAGAAAAAATACCCATTAGCTGCAGATATCCAATAGATATCAGGTAGTTGGAGATGAACACTGTCTTTTATGAAGTGATATTAGGGGAAGAGACCTTTCACAAATACTCCTCTCAAAGTCCTTTTTCTCTGCCAATTGCTCTGGACCACAGTCCCAGAATGGTGCTGGGGCAGGAGATTTTGGTATTGATGGCAAAAACCCCACAGTCTGGGCCCTCTGACTGCTCTCCCACAAATATTGTTAACTTATACAGTTCTGTGCAAAGCACCTAGATTTCACCTGCTACTCCAAATGGCAATAAGATCTGAACTGCTACCTGCTGAAAGCCATAAAAATGACCTTATAGCTTTTTTTGTGAATGAACTGATAGGGGAACTTCCCAAATTACGGTTTTCTCTGACATGACAGTCACAGGAGTGCTTTCAGAAGGGTGACATACTGTACAGTGGACCTCGGTAGAGTGGAAATTTTTCTTGAGAAGTGTAATGACAAGATACTTAGATCTATTTTTTTGTTTGTTTGTTTCTTTTTGTTTTTTTTTTTTTAATCTATAACTGTAACCTATTTATTCAACAGGCAGCATCTGGTATATTTCTGTGTCTTCATGGTACTATAAAAATCTCTAAATGATTAAGGAGAAATCGTTGTTAGAACCCCTTTGATCTGGATGAAGAATCCAGGAGTTTAAGAGCAGGGAAAGGCAGTTAGATCATCTAATCTGAACTTCAGGGTGTAACATGCATGTTGCATTTCACTCAGATGTCGTTGTGTAAAACCAGGTTATTTAAATTATATTATTGAACTTTTATGGTATTGAACAATGTGCTATATTCAGGAAGCAGATGGACTAACCTTGCTATTTCTGGTAATCAGGTGAAATTCGCTGTGATAGTCATGGAACATGTTCCCCTGTCCCCTGGTTTTGAAGGGATATATTGTTAAAAAAAACCCTCAACAAACAACCAACAAAGCAACAAAACCCCGGTGATCAGATTAACCCTGAGCTGGTCAACAAACTAGGTGTCAAGACATCAACTTTGCCATACTTTCCTGTAGCAGATGTTTATCCCTTCTGGAATCTCATCTCCTGTTGTGGCCAAGCACTGACTACCAGAAAAAAAGTGAAGAGAAAAAAATCCTGTAATAACAGCTCCTTCATCTATTATGTCTGCTAATATGCCTTTGGTCTTCTGCAGACTGTCCTGCCATGGCACAGAAATATCTGACTCAATACCATCAGTCACCATCACCTCCAATGAGAAATTATTTCTCAGTAAGAACTTGGTTACTGCTCCATCAGCCTTTAAAGGAGGCTGCAACTGCTAGTTGTAACTAACTCTTGTAGCTGCCTTTGAATGATTGCCCTTCTGCTTCCTGCACTTGATCTGACCTACACGTTTTCTTTTGTTTTGCTAAAAATAAGTGGTCTAAAGCTTTCAGCAAAATGAAGTGACCTGTTCAGAGACAAACTGCAATGTTAAAGAGTGCTTTTACCTTTTAGCAAACAGAATATACATCAAGTCAATGATCTCAATAAAGGCTAAATAGCATTTTACTGTGCTGACCAGGGAGCTCCAAGCTTCTTTTGTCTCCCACAACATTTAAAAACATTTTTCTTCATAAAAGAAAACAGCACTGATTAGAAGTTATTTGGAATTAAAATACTCAGTGAGGCTGGAGTTTTGGATGTCATGTACAATGATGGAACAAGAGCAATTGGAACAGGAAAAATACTTTTAATTTTCAATATCTAAATTTAGAAATTAGGAAAGAAATAGCTTGGCACTAAGAAATATCAATAGGTAACAAATGCAAATTAAATTGCAATAACACCGTAATTTGTGCTAGTCTTTAAGTACATGTGCTTGCTCTATCCCTAGTTCCTTCATCTATAATTTATAAATCACTGATGGGATGAAGAGACACAGACAGATCTTAGAAAAATATGAGAATTCCTCCAGTCTCAAGATTGGGGGTTTCATGAAGAAATAGTAAAAGTATCTATATGATTCAGGAGGCCAGGTCCCATTCTCTGGTGAAGTACACAAAGCACAGCTGCTGCCCTGAAAACAGCCTACAACAAAGGGACAGGAAAGGGAGAAAGGGAGCCAGGAGGTGTGGGGAGTTAAAAGGAGACCAGGGCAGATCTAGAAATAAATCTAGATCTTGTACAGCACTATCTTTCAAGACATAAGTTGCAGGCTGGACTAAGTGTAGATCCACATGCACATTTTCAGTCTGCAGTTTTAGACCTGCGACTGTCTGAAGCATTGCCTCACATTCCTGTTTCAGTCCTTCCATGAGTGTTGTAGTCTGAATTAACAGTCTCTGGCAGTTACAGTCTCTGAATGTGATGGTCTATTTATACCTTTGCTTGTTATCTACATGATGTTTTGAACAGCTGCTTTGGGAAGAGGCTTTCATGTGTGGAATTTCCCCTAGTACTGTCACTTGAAAGTTTGAAGCTCTGCTGCAGATATTTTGACAAAAGCTATTAACAGGGGAACTTTGTGTCATTCAATTTCTCATGCTGTCTCCTCTAAGTTTAAAAGACCCACAGATACAGTTGTTTAACTACATTTTGAGGGGTTGGTCCTGGGATCGTGGCTGACCAGGAAATAGATTTTCACATTCATAAGAGTAACATCTCAGTTACTTTCCCAAGAAGTTTTTAGATATGAAGTAAGAGTCATATTTTCTTTGGCAGTCTTCCTCGCTGGACCTATGGATTGCATCTCTTGCTGAGGTCTAAGAGATTGTAATACCCTGCTCAGTTTACTCAAAGCTTTGACACAAATCCTGGTGGAACTTCTACAAGCTCTGGCTGGAGAGGAGTTAGACTTTCTTCTGCTTCCCTTGCCTTACTCATCTGCTCTATAGGGAAAATAGGTACCTTGTCCAGGGACTGGCTTTCCCTGAATCAGAAGGGGCTATCTTCTGGGTATCCATACCTGTTATTGATTATTGCTTTTTTTTTTAATTAATTTTTTAAATTTTATTTTATTTACATTTGCTCTACATTTAGCTTTCTGGTATAAGGTCATTACCATCAACATTGACTTTAAATCAATTCCCTTATGTTGACAGTGGCTGTAATTTATTTTCAAAAAGCAGTTATCTTCATTGTGGAAAAAGTCCAGATATGATGCATGTTAAACTAAACTTAAACCTGTAAGCCAAGCCACTGGAAGTCTGAGTGTTTTAGCAAGATCAATGCTCCATTTTAAGTGTATGTCACTGCAAGATGAAAGGCACTTTCAGAGAGTCATGAGGTAGAAAATGAAAGCACAGTAATTAATTTTAGAAGTATGATGTGATGTGTTTGGAATCCACGGATTCAAATGTGATTGGATCCTTCCATGTACAATGAAATGTCACCTTCCTGTAGAACTGAACATCACATGGACACTTTACAAAGAGCAGGTGAATTTTAAATCAATTAGTTTTTTCCTCCACTCTGCATTTGCAGGCAGGTTTTGAGGCAGAAATAACAATGTTCATAAAGTGCTGTTACCTAGTATTATGGAAATCATATATTATTATACTCTTCTGAATCCTAAATGCTCCCATTTCCTTATTAAAGGTAAAGTGGTTTAGTTTCTATATCTTTCCTGTACCCCCAACTGAATGAAAATATCATCTCTTGAATGTGATACAATTTCAAAATACTGAGTCTCTAAACATGGATAATCGACACATTGCAGACACAGCAAGGATGAACAGTGAATAGTGAATTGGGTGAGTAGTGCCATGTGAGGTGCTCATAAATCTGGGGCTGTGTTTATTTGAATTCTTATGACAGATCCATGAGCTTCAACAGGTAGCTCAGCCCAGTAACACAGAACTCATAATCAGATGAGTTTAAAATAAGTGTACTGACAATTTGTAACTCACCCCCTCACTACCAAACATGAGAATGGGGTTTTTTTATATATATATATATATTTTTTTTTTAGAGAGTCTCAAAGTTGTCAAGTCTGTTTGGAGAAACTGACCACAGTTTCCTCACTGTTGCCTGGCTTCCTTGGAAAGATCCCAACCTTCATCCTCTTTTCATTCCAAGTTATAATTGTACCACGTTCATCATTGAAATGTGTTCCAGTGTCATGATCAGCTTCAAATATAGGGTGAGCAGTGAAAAAATTTGTAACTCAAAAGATTTTTCTGACATTTTCATTATGTTTCAAAACTTAAAAATAGCATATATAGTCAGATATTTTCAATTAGAAATAAATTTATTTTAAAATTAATCCCAATGGAAATGAAGAATACTTGTGAGAGAACTTGTGTATAAAACTGTAACCCTTAGAACTTCCTTTAGCTCACTTATGAGTACATTGCCCAGCACAGTTACAAGATAAAAATGTGTAGTATGCTTCTCTTCCTTTGGAATACAAGTTTAAGCTTTATTGACAGCAGAATTAATAGAAATGTCTTAAACTCTATGCAAGGAAGCAAAGGAAAAAATTCGATAGGAAGTTTCCCTTATAACTGATTATTTACTTTATTTTTTGTCATTAAGAAATAGGTATCTGCATTATTCTAGAGCTTCCGTTGAACTTGCAATGTCCAATTATTTTACAATGTCAAGATCGGTTTAACCTCAAGATGGTGCTAGATGGTTAAGTTGTCTGTCACAACAGCTATTGTTTGTCATTTACATTTTTGCGAATGGAAAAGCACTGATAACATGTAATTGGTTAATCAATAAGGAAGGATAAAGGCTTCATATGAAAGTGCATCACTTTTACAGATTAATATGCTTATTTACCTGAGTAAGACATGAATTGGTATGAAAAGATATTGATTCTATCAATGTCTCAGAATAAAATAGTGCTTGGGAAGAAATAGAGTATATAAAAGCCATCAGAACAACAGTGATGGGAGATCTACAATACACAGATTGACAGTTTACCTAGTTATTAGAACCAGGCAGTCTGGGAGTAATGGGAGTGTCATTCTGGCAAATTAAAGTAATTGAAACCTATCAGATGAATAATAAATATTTAAAGTTCTGGAAGGACTTAAAGAACTTTAACTCTTTCATTAGAAATACAATATGTGTCAGTACTTTAATTATTCTAAATCAAGCATTTTTCGTGATAGAAATTGGTTATCCAGGGCATGGCTGAAAAATGTAAGCTCTAACAGTGGTATGAAAGTGGTAAGGTACTGCTGGTGCAAACAAAGGACTTAATATACTGTACCTCTTTACCCATTCTTGGATCAGCAGGGAAAAGAGCTGCACTGATATGGGAGTACCATTGTTGTGACAACTTTCTTAGCACAAGCAGTTGTATAGGTGATGTAACTGCAGAACAGAAAACATATGCTGCTGATGAGGTTTTTCTTTTCAGTTATGGCACCAGGTCTGATTTTCTGATGACCATCTGATTTTCAGATGACCATAAATTCATTTTACAACTTCCTTCCTGGTTAAGAGCAGGATTTTCAAAGGAGCCCATGACAATGTTGTTATTTTTTTTATGGCAAAAAAATAGTGCTAGGTCTGTATAAACTGCTTATAACTCAATGTATTGGTAACTGAAAAGGACCTACTCACTTTGAAAAAAATCTTTTCCCAAATGAGGTGTGGGTCTGTTTGAAGATCCTGGTTCCTAGACACATCTGAAAGCTGTGGGTGTTGGAAAGCAGGGAATCTGTCTTCCCCACACCAGGTATTTACATTGTTCATTTTATTTTATTTTCTTTTGTCTTTTAAAATGCTTGCTTTTTTTGGCAACAAGATTTAACCTTTTCGAAAAGCCTCAAAATGGGAACAATTTCTGTGTCAAGTTAACTTATTTTGCACCAGAAAGGCCTTTCAAAAAGATGGCTGTTTAATATCTAATCTTATAAATGAATCAGCACAATAATATGGGAACTTGAGGCAGAGCAGGGACAAGAGGCTTTTTATTAAATTCTATTCTATTTTATTTTGAATTTTGAATTTTTTATTTTCACAGACATTTGTCTTGATATATTCCAAAGTTTTTATAAATGTTTAATGCAAGCAATTATTAATAAGATGGCTGAATCAGCCAAGACAATGTTACAGAAATGTGAAAAACTCTGGCAGTGAAAAGGACTGCTTGTTCTCCAGAAATAATTTGAAATTTGCCATTATTCTTTTGTAATCTTTAAAAAAAACGTTTCAGAGTTGGTCTCATTTGAAAACCTGGAATGATATAAATGAACACACTGCTGCCTATGCTGCTTAAAGTCTTAGTTCCTTTATTGTTATATAATGCACTTCCTGGAGAGAAAGAAAAAGATAAATGTAGTTGTTTGGCTTTATAAAGCAGGGAAATTAAAACAAGACTATGTGTCCTACCCACAGATTTCTATCAGATACAGATAAAAGTATAAATAGCCTAGGAGACTGTGTCCTCTTAAATGATGATCCTAAGGTGAGTGGGGTTTTTCAAGAAGATTTTTCTTGTCTAGAGAGTTATAAAGAAAATGGAAGTTGATTTAAGGTTTTATTACAGGAAACATAGTACTACATCACTCATATTGGGTATGTAAGCAGAAAGGTATTTTATGTATAATTTTAGAAAGCTATTTGGAGGGATCTATCACAGTGGTCATACAGCTATCCAAAAACCTATTCTAAAAAGTATTTCAAAGGGAAAAGAGATGACATTTTTTAGAATATTGGGGAAATCAACATACTGTTTTTTTTCATTAGGTTAAATACCAAAGTGACATTCCAGGTGACAGAAGGAGAGAGCCAGTAATAAAATTCATGCTTACTTGGTTCAGGATTAATCAAGGGGAGAGCTAGGGTAAGAATGTTTAGCTAGAAGTCATTTTAAGTCACAAGTGCATAAGGATAGATGATTAATTATATTGTCCACTTTGGGCAATGACTGTGCAGGACAAATTGCATTTGAACTTGGCCACAAAAGATTTAAAAAAAAAAAAAAAAAAAGCACTGAGTGGCAATAAAAAAGAAAAAAAGAAAAAAGATACAGTATTTGTTTACTCTCAAAGCATTTTATATTGGTACAGGGAAGTTATTCCCTTTGACTTCATAGAGGAATTTAGGAGAAAGCTGTCTATAGATATTGATCCTGACACAGGATCCTTCCAGCAGCAGTCCCAGAGGTGCAGCTTGATGAGATGTAGAGGCTGAGTGTTTGCAGTGACCTCTGCCACACAAAGATCATAGTCAGCATCTGGTTCTCCATATGGAGAGCAAAACTTTTTGTGTTACAAAAAAGCTTTCCAACAACTATTTTGGCAGGGACAATCATAAAGAGAGTATTTGAGCATCTTAGTACACCATTAATATATTCCCATCAGGAAGTTAAACTAATTAACTCCTCTCTTATGCATACCTTGGTGATATTTTTACATTTCCCGGGGCACATAACCAGTCACAAGAAAATGAAAATGTCACCTTCCAATAGTCACTCCATAGCAGATGCTGGAGGACATTCCTAAAGAAGAATGTTTTGAGTGCTGTTGAGTTTCTTGATGAGGTAGGACAAAAGATCACAGGCTCACCTGACATTTTTGTTTCAACTTGGTGTGTATCTCTTCTTTATCTATTTGTTAAAATTTATACTTTTTTGTGCTCTTGATATCATAGTTGTCTCTTCTGATTGTGTTGCCTGATTGCCAGGGGAAAAAAAAAAAAAAAAAAAGGAAAAAAAAAGAAGAAAATACTTATTTCAGCATTTGAAGATACAGAGGTACTGGAGAGTCCAGCAAAGGACCTCTGTGATGATTAAGGGACTGGAACACCTCACCTATGTGTAAAGACTGAGAGAGCTGGGACTGCCCAGCCTGGAGGAGAGAAGGCTCAGGGAGGATCTCATCAATACATACAAATATCTGAAGTGTGGATGTAAAGAGGGAACTGGGCTCTTTTCATTGATGGTCGGTGACAAGACAAGAAGTACTGGGCACAAACTGAAACACAAGAGGCTCTGTCTGAACATCAGGAAACACTTCCCTACTGTGAGGGAGCACTGGTATGGGTTGTCCAGAGAGGTTTGTAGAGTCTCCACCCTTGAAGACATCCAAAACCTGTCTGTACACGGTCCTGGGCAGACTGTTCTGGGTGACCTTGCCTAAGCAGGAGGGTTGGACAAGATGACCTCCAGAGGTCCCTTCCAACCTTAACCATTCTGTGATTCTCTGTGTCTTTAACAGTGTTTCTCTTGTCATCTGTGACTGTAAAGCAATGATGTAGGAATAAAGACTTGGATCTCTTTACCCCTGAAGTAAACCTAATAACCCACTCGCTGCCTTTTTTTTTTTAGGGTTTCATTTCTCCAACCTGTTTGTGAAAACAAGGCCTAAGAAAAACATCCCTTTGAAGGAAACAGATTTTATCAATGAACATTTGTCAAGTAGAGCAGAAGATAATATAGGTAAGTAATGAAGGAAAAAAACACAGTGCCAGTGTCTATTTGCAAAGTCCTCACCCTCTGATGCCAACTTCTGTCACTTATAGTATACTTCCTACTGTGAGGGAGCACATTTTTTAAAAAGTATTGTCAATGTATTGTGGAAACCAGCAGTAACACACAAGGACAAGGGCCATTGTCTGCATCTGCCTAATGCTTCTAAATGACATATTTTTAGGCAACTGGAATAGAAAATGACTTGTGTGTCAGTCAAGGTCATTTTATTTTTGAGCTTGTCTGATGCATATAATGAAGCTTCTGTATTAAATGCAATTCAGCATAATATCCCTAATTTAAGATGTAGACAATTATGACAGATTAACCAGAGATAATAGCTGTGAACCTGATTCTTTATTCCCTGGATCAGCGATGTTGGAGGAATAAATGGAAGGCATAAATGAAACAATCAGTTGCTGGGAAGTTGAAGAACGCGCTAAATCACCTGGCTAACCAAGAATGAAGACTGTGTTTTTGAACTGACAGAAAAAAATCATGGTTAAGGTCACTGTAGATTTATTAGCCCAAAGAACATTATAATAAAGTGGGTTGTCTTTGTATTATAATTAACTAAAACAAGCTTCAATCCTCAGTTAATTCTCTGTTGCAGGCATACAAATCTGTACTAGAATTAATTAGATGACAATGTCATCTGATCAAATTGATGGAAATCTATTGAACTGTATGAACTATGTTTCCAAAAGAGGTAGTGAAGATTTTGGCAGCGCTTCCTTGCCTGGAAATTCCACAGTTGGCTACCTTCGTGTTCCAAAGCCAGGATAAGCACAGGGCTTAGGTTTGATTTGTTGTTGTTGTTGTGTTTGGGTTTTTTGTTTTGTTTTGTTTTTCCTTTCTTTTGTTTTCTCTTATTGCTGTTTGTTTTGGGTTTTTTGTTTCTTTTGTTTTTGTTTGTTTGGTTGGGGTTTTTTTGAACTTTTTTTTCCCCAAAGTAGATTTTGTGAGAGGAAAGACATTCTGGATGATTTAAATATAATGTTCCACTTTCTATTTTAAAGTTCCTAGATTATTCAATGCATACAAAATGCAATGAACTTTAACATATATTTAATAGAAAAGCTAGAGACATACCCTGAAAATATTTAAAACAGTTATCCAAGTGTTCATAATTTTAAAAATGCACTTTAATCGAAATCCATTTTCAATTCCTGTGAAGATACCATTGTTACTAGAAAAAGTATTGATTAAAACATGCTGTAAATCCTAGTCAAGACTATGTCTTCTTGCATGTTGTTTTCCTGTGGAACTCAGCTGCTTTGGAAAACCTAGATCTAAATTTATTCCATGTAACTTTAACATAATTTCCCTGACAGGAAAGGACAAGGGCAAGGGGTCTCTGGTGGTATGGCCAATGCAGAAAGATACCAAGCTGGGAGGTGCAGTTGATATGCCAGAGAGATTGGATGCCATCCAGAAGGACCTGGATAAGCTGGAGAGGTGGACCTAGATGAACCTTATGAGGTTCAGCAAGGCCAAGTACATGGTCCTGCACCTGGGCTTGGGTAATCAGCATTATCAATACAGGCTGGGAGAGGATATACTGGAAAGCAGTCCTGTGGAAAGGGACTTGGGGTGCTGGTGGATGAAAAACTGAATGAGGGTCCAATGTGCAATCACAGCCCAGAAGGCCAATCCCATCTGGGGCTGCACCAAAAGAACTGTGGCCAGCAGATCAAGAGAGGTGATTCTGCCCCTCTGCTCTGCCCTGCTGAGACCTCACCTGGAACACTGCATCCAGCTCTGGAGCCCCCAGCACAAGAAG
>JANHGN010001108.1:69677-95164 GCA_024605025.1 Megaceryle maxima | reverse complement strand
GATTGGAAAAGGAAACTAGAACAGCTTGAATGAGAATAATAATAAAATAGAATATGTACAAATATATACAAAACCAGGAGGCAGAACGGAAGGTAACTTTGCCCTTTGATGTGTGATGTATTTATCTTGGGTCTTGTGATAAGAAAGCAGCTGTGCTCACATGCATTACATAATAAAACTGTTCTGGCATCCATAGTCAGATGATTCCAAACGCATCCCAATTTCCCTTTGTACTGCAGTTAGAAATGGCCTGGTAACTTCCTTTACAGAGATTTAAACCAGTCAGGGAGGCCTCTTTCAAATGGATGTTTACATTCCTTAAGTCTACTTGACATAATGGAAGCATTGTAAAAGATCCTTTATGTGATGGAGAATATATCCTTCCTATATTAGTGTAGAAAACCATATAAAATACAGTGAGAAAATATTTCAGAAGAAATATTACTAAAAAGAAAAGGAATTGAGGAAAGATTATTTGGCTTTCAGAATTGCCAAGTATTAATATAAGCTGCACTTCAGTTTTTATCCAACATGATCTGAAAATCTCCTGGAACACTCTGTCTGAAAAGAACATGGCAGAGTTTGTAAAAATCCACTATCATACAGTGAAATGCCCTTGAAAGCCTGTCTGCAGAGCAATATCTCAAAATTTAGTGTTGTTTCAAGCTATTTTCACATAAACTAGAACAGTCTTTAGTTACTATGGCCCTTGCTTTGTAAAATATTTTGTTGTAATGGGATTTTTCTGTTGTTGACTGTAGACCAGTTAAAGGTGAGCTTCCATCATTTAAAAGGCAATGTGCATGTATTGCCAGTGACATGACTAATACAAACTGATTAGTGTTTCTTAACAAGCTACTTAATATTTGTTAAAAGCAAATTCTCTCTCAGGTTCCAGGAAGACTAAAACAAAACCAAGAAGGTAAAATATTTAGTTTAGAATGATTTTGAGACAAATGTGCAACAGTCTGTGTAATGTCCCAGGCTGCATTTGTACTTGCCATTTCTACATCATCACTAGATGGCCATGACAGGCTTTCAGGCACTCAGAGACAGTCTTTGATTCATCCAGAGAGTGGAAGAAGTGATTTATGGGAAAAGTGATAAAAAAGTAAGCATAAGAGAAGTGAGATTTGAAGACAGAATATTTTTTATTAGAGGAATGGAAATTGGGAAAAGTGGAAAAGCATATTCAATCCCATTATCAGATTTCTGATTTTCCCAGCTGTTTTAATGGCTTTGATATAAAATACGACTCCTCTCTGTGATCTTGTTTTCATGAGTCAAAGATTATATCATGACTGTAACAGCAGTGTTACTACTACAGCACTGAGTAAAATATTGCTATGGCATGAGCTGAACAGTGCTTAGAGTGAACAGATCAGTCTGCAAATGTGGAAATACTACCCAATAACAGCAGAACCGTGGGTTTGTCTCAAGCACTTTGCAAGTGTCAGTGTGCACTTTAGCTGTGAATGGAGCAAATCTAGTCTGAAAGAAAGCATTTCATTACCTGTTGGAAAACACAGCATGTGTTTAGACCGGGGAAAGGACTTTATCTTGAATGAACATTGGTGTTAGGT
Source organism: Megaceryle maxima (assembly GCA_024605025.1). NCBI lineage: Eukaryota > Metazoa > Chordata > Aves > Coraciiformes > Cerylidae > Megaceryle > Megaceryle maxima. The sequence goes on along the minus strand of JANHGN010001108.1, from coordinate 93,581 downwards.
AGTATTTTCCCACTTGTAACATTGTCAGACCCAAAGGCCTGAGGAAGTGACAGTCTCTCACAGACTATGTGTGTCCTTGAGGTAGGTAGAGGCCAGGCAGATCCAGGATGTTTCAAGATGAAGAGTGAGGCATCTCTTCCATGCCTTTCCTTGCAACCCTGATACCTCACCATCTGATTTTCTTTGCTGTATTGGAGCAACATTCTGATGAAGTACATGTTTCTTCACCCTTTATTTGCAGTGGTCAAATGCTCTTCTATGTATTAAAAGCTTGTCATTTCACTGTGCTGAGTGTGTCTCCGTTTCTGAGATAGCCTTTCACATCTGGTATATTGATTGTGATATCTTAATAAGTGAAGCATAGTTATTAAACTTCTCTTTTCCTTAAACCATCTGCCATTAAAGGTCAAAATGCTTAAATTCTGAGGCAAGTATCTGCCACTGATTTACTCAGATATATTGTGCTTTTTCCTGGACTGATTAACCTATTCAGTGAATTCAAAATAGTTGATGGAAGTCCTATGCCAAGTTTTCAGTCAAATGCACTTGGTTGGAAGCGTTTTGGCAGGGTATACAGGGAGAATTGCAATGTCTGTAAGAAATTACATTGTGTCAGATTGCTTCTGTGAGGTTTGGTATAGAATAGGTGCTTTTCACAGCAACAGTTAAAAGCTCTTGGTCCTTGGGCTGTTGCAGATACAAATAGCAAAGTCCCAGCCAGACAGTTTTGTGTGCGGAAAATTTTCTTTTCAAAAGTTTGGGAGTGCACAGTAGCTTGCAACAAGCTTGCTCTCATTTCAGCCTCCTCTAATGTTTCAATAAGAAATTGGAAAAATCCTTTCACAAGATGAGAACAAGAGAGCTGCTGAGAGCTTGGAGATAGTCCTGTATGTTTGTTTACATCGCAGCTCTCTTGGCCACCCTTGTAAAGGCCAAGTGAGTCTGACTGGGGTAGGGAGCTGCCTCAGACTGACAGAAATGTTGCCTTTCCAAACAGGTAGTGCCCGAGCCTCTGAAATTACATCTAAGCAGATGTTCCCACAAACTGGCTACTCTGTTACTCAGCACAGTTAGGAAATGGCAAGAAAGTCCTCAGAGGGATGTATTTGATTGCAGCAAAGGGAAGAAACATGTTCTTCTCCCAAACCTTATTTTGCCAAGCATGAAATCACATCTATGCAGAGAACAAAACCTGCAAATTTTGACAGATGCTTTTTTTAGTCTTCTGTTTTGGTTACAAGTGAGTGTGATTTAGAGTTGAATGAATAATGGACAATATTATTTCTCAAATAGTTTAGGGGTAAACTCATACAATTTATCAAATGAGTAACTCACTAAATATATTTGTGAATTATTTAGTGTGCTGGTTTTGGCTGGGATAGAGTTAATTTTCTTCATAGTAGCTCATATAGGTCTGTGCTTTGGACTCGTCCTGGAAACAGTGTTGATAATTCGGAGATATTTTCATTGCTGCTGAGCAGAACGTACAGAGCAGAGAGTCAAAACCTTTTCCACTCCTCACCCCACCAGCAAGCAGACTGGGGGTGCACAAGAATTTGGGAAGGGGTACAGCTGACCAGTGGGATATTCCAGACGATATGACATCACGCTCAGCGTATAAAGCTGGTGGAAGAAAGGGGAGGAAGGAGGCAGGGGCTGCATTCAGAGTGGTGGCATTTGTCTTCCCAAGTCACTGTTACACATGATGGAGCCCAGCTGTCCTGGAGATGTCTGAGCACCTGCTGCCAATGGGAAGTGCTGAATGAATTCCTTGTTTTGCTTTGCTTGTGTGTGCAGCTTCTGCTTTGCCTACTAAACTGTCTTTATCTCAACCCATGAGTTTTCTCACTTTTCTGATTTTCTCCCCCATCCCACCAGGGAGGAGCAAGTGATTGGCTGTGGGGGGCTTAGGTGCCAGCTGGGGTTAAACCATGACATTTAGCCAGCTGTAAATGCTGAATAAATACAGCCTGATGCAAAGCTCAGGGAAGTCACCTTTCTAATGCCTTCATCATATTTTGGATCAGGCCCTACAAGGAAACAGAAATTTGACAAATAATTATTTGAAAGCAATTCCATAAAATCTTGACAAGTTGTTCTCATTTTATGATGTGCATAAAATGCATTCAACCAATGCTAAAGACATTTTGAAAAGTGTATCATCTGTTCAAAGACAGTTTGTAAACAGAAAACTTTAGTCTTTCCACCCACCTGTTGTGTGGGTGTAACTTTTGGGCAAGTCAGATTTTGGAGAAAGCCAACATTTTTAAGGGGTAAGACATGAAAACTAAATGTATCATATTCAGGGTGACAAAAAATTGTTAACAAGAAACAAGAACATAAAATCCTCAAAATTATTTTTTCATCTTTGTGGAGACTGATTTATTGTGCTTTATAATTAATAGCAATTATTATAGTTTTGTGAAAAATCCAGCTTGTTGAAAGAATTTCAATTTTTTTGGGGTAAGATTACAAATTTGGCTGATAAAACAGGAAAGGTGACATCAGATGGGAGCTTGACTCAATGCGTATGTCTCCTGGATTTAAAAGGTAGACAGACACAAGATAACATATACAGTAAGCAGATAGAACATCTTCAGAAATGTGTTATTTTTCTACTGTAGCCCTGCAGTTCAAGGACGGATGAATTAACAGGAATCCCATGATCTTTTATTTTTCCACAAAAATGTCTTCTGCCATCCTAATTTATGAGTCTGATGGCAAAAATCAAGAATTGCTAGCATTTGTCATTTTATTTGCAATGTAACAGCTACTATGCTGAATGCCTCTTTCCTGAGAGGGTTTTGACTGAGCAGTCACTGGGGGAGTTGGGATTTTAGAGATGCTCTTAGATTTTTGATTGCCTTGTCTAAACCAGTATTTTTGCCCTTTGCACATGAGAATTATTTTGGACAGCCTGAATAGCTCATTTCTTTTGCCAGGTGAGATGGCATGTTTTTCTTATTTTAGGAGAATGGAAACAGATTCTCAGCTGATACATCAACAGAGCAGCATAGATTTATCCATTTCAATGGGACTGAATTGATTACTGAATTGATCACAGCACAACCCCGAGTCTATGTGCTTTTTGTGAAATGCTGTCTGAATATAAGGTTTGCTGAACTATATTCTCTCACATCAATTAGCTTGTTTACAAGAGGTAGTAGTAGCATTTGTCCATGGAAGCGCATGGATCAGAGCATCATTTCATGCAATTAAGTTCTATTTTTGAAACTCACTGAATTATAGAACCTGAAGTTTCTTTCTCTTCTGATTTTGATGGATTAACTGATTTGCCCTATGTTAATCTTAGTGTAAAAATGTATATAGTCATAGTTGCAACATTTTTGATTGTCTTGATTGTCATTTAATTCTCTAGTGATTCTGAAAAGTTAGGATCTATGATATTTAGTTCATATGAATGATTAGAGGTTATATGTACAGTTTGCCCTCTGCCTGTTGTCTTAGATATATCTTTTTAAAAATAAGTGATAGCAGGGACAATACAGGATTTTAGAATGGAGATTTTACAATTTGCAAAATTTCAGAAATGCTGGTTTTACTCTCTTCTGAGTCTCAGCTATATACACCAGTTGATTGATACTGATTCAGGACCTTGCAGTTTGGCTTCTCCTCATAGGAAATACCATGCTTAGGCTCTGGCTCAACCCTCCATGTTGAACAAGACAGCTGGGCAGGTGTGTTAACGTGCTGTTGCAACTGGTGCACCAGAAGTTGATAGAAAAAACCTAGTCTTTCTCAGGCAGCAAGTCATTGGCAATGTGTCGAAGTTCAAACCAGAAATTCTTGAACATCTATAAAGGCAACAGTTTTCTCACACTGTTGTATAACTCAAACACTGGATAGTGTTAAAGTTCCTGGAGTTTTGGCATGAAAAAGAGCAGGAAGTATTTTGACAATGCAGTTTGAATCCTACTGCTTTTGTCCGTACTTGGTTTCAAAGGCTTTAAATAGATGCTTTCAGCCGCTGTCTCTTTTTCAGCATAATGATCTTCAGCAAAGTGTAGAATATTAAACCCCAACAAATGTTGTTTGGTTGACTGTGTCTTAAATTGTTTAATAGTGTGCATAGAATCTGTAAGAAGAAACAGAATATGCTGTTGAATATTAAAGGAGGGAAAGAGTGGATTTAGGTCTGAATTGTGCCCATACTCAGGTAATCACTCCGGCAGGACCCAAAGACTCTTTGAGGACATGGGCACTGTCACAGAAAAGCTGACAAAGGTACATTTAGAGTAGATGTAAGGAAGAATTTTTTTTACAACAAGGGGGGTGAAACAATGGAACAGATTGCCCAGAGAACTTGTGGATGCCCCATTCCTGGAAGTGTTTAAGGCCAGATTGGATGATACTCTAGGCAACCTAATCTAGTTGAAGATGTTCCATCTTAATGGGGGTGGGTTGGACTAGATGACCTCTAAAGTCCCCTTCCAACACAAACTTCTGTGATTTAGCTCAGTAGTCTTTCTCTGCTGGTGACTAGCAGGTGTTACCTTCAGAATCAGGTGAGAAAGATCTTAGCCATCAGGTTCACACTCCACTACAGTATTCAAATATATTTGATGCCTGAAGAGGTAGAAAGCCTTTTGATAAAGCCTCAGGACTTCTGCTCTATTATTACACCCCTAAATTGTCAGATGGATTAAGGAGATGAGCTCAGACCTACTTGTACAGTCTGCAGCAGGAACTGCATCTTTCTCAACTATGTCTGGGATTGTGTCAGCTGCACAACATGGAAGAGACACTATTACCACAGCCTAGGCATTATTTTCATTGCTTGTTCACCTATGAAAACAATTTGTGGCCTCAGGTGGGATAGGAACGCCAGGACAGACTTACACAGGTCTTTGGTGTGGGTGGGGTAATTGGGCTTTTCAGAAGGGCATTGCTGCTCATAATGCAGTTGTCCCCCACTGCTATGCATCCACAAATGATAACAAGCGTGTGACTGTGTGTTTAATTACAATGGGCCATTTTGCCTGCATATTGCAGGAAGCAGGATTGGAATGAAGGTTCAACATTCGTAATGATTGCCAAAGATCATTTAACTCATTTCTCTAGGGTATCAGAGGTGGCACTGACAATTTTCTCTCTTTCAGGTTTTGTAGTTATTAAGACAATTTAGAGAAACACCATCTCTTCTCTGTGTTGGGATACTATCATATCTATGGTGTTTGTGAGTAATCCTGCCTCAAGGACAGAATTACATTCTCCAGTGGAAGGATATGTTGCCATGTGAGAAGAGAAGCAGGTCTGATGCTTCAGTTCATAACAAAGAGGTGATTCCTAGTTGAACAAAGCCCAACATGCTTTTAACTGGCTTGTTTACACCATCAGCACTGGTGTTGCAACAGCCATGCTCTCCAATATCTCATTAATTGGGAATTGCAGCCAGAAGTTACCAAGTGTTGCTGTAAATTGCTTGTTGTTGAATGATGCATGTGAAACTTAATTGCTATTTTAAGTGTGATAGAGTAAGAAACAATCTTTGCACGCAGACTTGTTGCTTCTGCAGCTCCAGCTATGAGAGGAGGAATATCCCCCATAAAAATCCTCACCCTTCTATTATCCCTGGAGGTTTCTAAAGAGAAGCTGAGGATGCTGAGATTGAATGAGTATGCAGCAGTAATTACAGTGCTGTCAGCTGGTTACCAGCTCTGTGTACTGCCTAACTACCATCTCTAATGTGGCAAAGCAAACCAACCCTCTTAGTTAATAAAAGCTCTTGGTATCTGTCACAGATCTGTCTGATATACTCCCTCCACTTCACTTTGTGTCTACCTTCACTTCTGTGTACCTGTCACCTCCAGGGCCTATCCTTCTCAGCCATCTGAAAGTGCTACCTCATCAGCAAACTCAGTCTTTCAAGCATTTTCCTTTATATTTTTACTTCCTTGGTTTTGATTACTGTGCCAGTCTTTTGTCCTCTGTTGGCTAATGACTTCGTCTTCATTTTTAGGTCTCTTTTCATTTTTCTTCAAGTGTTAAATCTCTGGTACATCTTTCAGATGCCTTAAATTATCACTTCTGGGTTTTTTTCTGCTTCTGAAATTCTGATCTGAATTTTGGCATCTCTTTTTGACAAAGGTAGTCTTTTATTTATTTTTTCTTTTCTTCTATTATCCTAAAACATAGCAAGAAAACCCTCTTTTGAGCCTTGTATTCCAAATTTAATCCTTCTTAAATATCTTTCATTAAAACTAATCTGAGATGCACTATAGTCTGTCTCACTAGCACTGGGAAATTGTGATGCTCTTACTCCTTTCATCCCATCTCACCTATTACTCCTGTACTTTGAGGCTTAAGTCAAAATGCAGCATTCATTTTAGTGGCTTTTTGTCAATCCCTACAGCCCTCATTCTTGTATCCACAGAGAACCTCTTTCCCAGCCTACTGCGAATGTGGCATCTGCTCTTGTCTTTCTTATGTGGTAAGAAGAGGGAATGTGTTGCTCCACATTTTTTTAGCTTTGTGTACATATCCAAACTATACAAGAAAATCTCATATTTATCTATTATGGATAGGACTGAAACTCCAATCCCTTTGGGGTCACCTCAATATAAATGCAACAGAAAATGCTCAATATATTTGCTTTGCCAGGATGAGAAAATTAATATTTAGTTAATAAAAGAAATAACATTTTGCAGGACTACAATCATTTCAGGTACAGAAATACTGCATTAATTACCACCCCAACCCTATTTCCTTGAATCCTCCCAATGAACTAAAAGAGAAGCACTGAAGTGCTTTTGCTATTTCTGATTAGACAAATGCTTTAAGAATTTATTTCAACCTCAGATAAATTTGTGCAAGTTCATAATTAGTTCTGTTATGAGAGCACTCTTTCCTTCCTCACATTTGCTTAAATAAATGTGTATCCCTCAGTACAGGATTGAACATTTGTGGTAGCGCAGGCTTGAAGATGGTAAGAGAGCATCTATAAGTCTCCAGCTGTTGCAACTTCTTTCTTTAGCTCACTTTTTATTTTGACCTGTTTAATAGCTATTGTTAGCATCTTTATCAAATTGGGAGTGTCATTTCAGTAAATTCTCTGCATGTTCCTCTCCTGGCTGCTTTGCCATTTTAATCTGCTTTCTGTAATGAAGATGACTGGAAACTGTCTATCGACTCTGTGCAGCACTCCAGGGTCTTGTGAAACGCATTGGGGAGCATATTTATTGAAACATTACCATAAATGTAAAATGAATGTTACACTTTTCACAGAATAGCCTTGTGTAGAATTGTTTTATGAAAAGCTCTCTGAAATCTCACTACTTGCTAAGAGAACAACAAATGTTTTCTGGGAGAGTAGACAGAAGATAGGGAGTCATCAAACACTAGGAAATTAATCATAATTGGATTTTCCTAGATAAACAACAATTCAAAAATATTAGTGCTTTTGCAGAATTTATTCGCCTGTAAACCTTATTTTTTATTACCTTTCTTTCTCCAGTAAGTTTGATTCAGAGTTTTTTGGTGTTAATAAGAATACTTACAGTAATCAGTGAATGCAAGATGACTCTTCAAAGGATAAAACAACTATTATTGTCCTGTAGTTTGGGTGAAATTTTCCTGAAGGAGACTCTTTGAAATTGGGTCACTGTAAAGTTCCTTGCATTGTCTTCAGGACAATTGAAGACATCTACTTTCTGAGATAAGATGCTTTGCTAACATGGCCCTACTCTGAATCAGCACTTCAGAAACTAAACCTCACTAGGTTTGTCTTAGGACTGCTGTCTCTGCTTCTTTATTTCTGACCACAATATAGGTTGAGGTCCTCGAGACAACAGCATTACGAAGTGTGCCATTTAAACCTCTCAAGCTCCACATCTATTGCTAGAGTGGAAACTTGTTTAGGAAGAGTTGTGCCAGCAGGGAGGAGGACATAGTACAGCTACTAAATCCATGTCATGTCATCCTACAGAGTGTAAGGGTACACTGGCAAACAATTTAATAAATTTCTAACTACTGAAAGAACTGAAAGGTTTTGGACCTCAGAATTATTTACTGGTTTAATATGAAATCATGCTACAGATAAAACAAAGGAGTCATCATAGAAGCAGAAATCAAGCTCAGGACTCTCCTGCCCTGCAATGGAAACTCTAAGGATACTTGTACTTTTCTGCAGGCTCTTTGTTTCCTGGTCTCTAAATTTCTACAGGAGGAGAAGGTTTGAATTCCTCAGGCTACGAAAGCCCTGGAAACTCCTGCCTCCAACTTCTTGGCCAAGTGCTTTAGCTACCAGACACCATAGTCCTGTATTCCTTTGCTGCTTTCAGGAAAATATTTGTGATTTGAATTTTTCAGAGATTCTCAGTCAGCATCCATCCAGGAGTGTGCTCCCAGGTATATTTTTTGAGCAGACAGGAGTGTCTCTACTGCTTTGCTGACTGCCAATGTGCTTAATGCTTCCTACCAACAGCTCTGCATTCATCATGTAGGCTTTCCTAGTCTGTCCCAAGCCATCTGACCCTCCTTAGGCACTGTGTGAGGAAAACACATCTCCAACTGGCCTTTGAAAGTTGGTATGTGATGCCTAATTTGGAGGTTATATCTGCCTGCAAGAGGTGTCTGCCTTCATATGGGCTTGTGAAAGAATGAGAATTTAATATACAAGTGGTGATATTTCATTGCTCAGAGAATGCAGCCCTGTGCCTTTCTTCCCCTCTGTTCAAAGCTGAGAAAAGTTAGACATTTGCTCATGATCTTGGATATTAGAGGAGTGAGAAACATGAAATGATGCAACACAGAGTGATTAAAGAAAAGAAACCCATTGGGTTAGTCTTAGCCATGCCACTAACTTTAAATGTATGAATCTGTCCCATTTAAATCAAAGTTAATCAGAAGCTGAGAATTTTTGTGATTGGGGAATAATTAAGCATGCACTTGAATGTTTTCTATATTAAAACACTGACTTTGTTTTTCTGGAGTTAAAGATGGATTTCTTAGAGGAAGACAAATGTTAGACTATTCATAGTGGAATGTTTAGTGTGATTGTATGTCTTCACAGATGAAACAACACACATTAAGATCAGGGTCGAAGCTGAGATTATGTTCTTACACCACAGTTATATCTTGATTTTGTTACAAACCCCGTGGGCTTCTGGTAGTAAATTCTAATAATAATTAGTAATAGTTAATGTAACATCTGTACAATAATAAATAATTAGCTTGTATATAAAGTATACATATATATAAAATGTAATTTTCACCCTAATAAAGTGTGATTGTAATGAGTTTCTCTACCCATCTTCATTACTGTATGATGTGGTAACTGCTAGATCTAAGTTACTTTCCAGAGTGTATGTATTAAATCATCTCATGCAAAAAAATGAAAATTATGGAAGGGAGACTTAACACTGTTTCTTGCCCAGGAGTTTTTACAGCACTTGTGAAGGATTCTTTATGACAGATATAAAGACATGTTACTAAAATACTTTGTCTTTCTGGAAACCTATCACAATCTATAAATGTCTCCCAAAATAATGCTGAGAGCATACTGGTATGGCCATCCCAAATATACATATTTTTCCCTTGTCTTGAAACAAACCATAGAAAATCTTTGGTTGGGACTGTCAGGAATAACAGTCACCCCTAAAGGGAGATGTCTGACTTCCATCTGTTTGGTGTTGTTTTGTTTTGGTTTTTGTTTTCTTGTGTGTCTGTTTGGTTTTGGTTTGGCTTAATTTTTGTTTTGTTTTGTGTTTTTTTGTTTGTTTTATATATTTTTAAAATTTATTTTTACTTATTCTTGTGTTTCTAGTCTCCTAATGTTTTAACTACCTTTTTCTTTTGAAGAAACCTTATATGACCTTCTTTCTTAGTTCTGATTATTCAAACAAAACACAAAGAACTAGACAAGAATGAGCAGAAGGATTAGCATAATTTAGAAATAGAAATTCATCCTCTCACTCTAATGGAAGATCTGCTAGCAACAATTTGATGTCTTTGTTCATATTGTGTTATTCCTCATGTAGTTGTTAATTTACATTGCTGTGTGAAGGAGCTTGAACTTCCTAACCTGGTGTCTTTGATATTCCTTCAACACAGACCCTGATGCTTGCTGCTGATGTCTGTCACTCTTACATGTGGAGGGTTACTTGTAAGTTTGTGATCATGTCTTTCTTTCATTCTGCTAAAGATCACTTTAAATGGTAGTTTAATTGCTAATACTTGAAAGGATTCCCAGTATGTTTATCTTACAAAAAGGTGTTAGAGTTTGGGGAAGAGATATTGTATGACATAAATAGGCCAAGTGACACACATCATTTTAGAGAACACACTGACTATAAAAAAGTACCTGAGAATTCTTGGCCTCAGTGTTTTTCACCTGGGGAAGGACATGGAAAATACCATATTTTCTATTGCATGGGATGCATATTTTCTTATCATTTTGTATCTTAAGGCTAAGAGAAGAAGAAGGGCTTGAAATCACAGGGCAAGAGGGGAAGGTCTGAATGAAGAAACCTGGAAAAATACAATTCTAATTTACAGTAACTAATTAAAAACTAGCAAACAGGAATTTTAAGAACAGGCCTTTGTGAAAGGGCACTGAGTTTGAATAGATACAGTTAGCTCAGGAATGGGACACATGCCCAGTAATCATCAGGTGAAACAAATACGAACAAGTTCTCCAGCTATTGTGAGGTCCAGGAGAGGCAAAGCTAATCAGGGTCAGGAAGGCAAAACAAAAGGGGTTAGCAGCCTTTTCCACATTTGGTAGTTCCAAAGAGATTGGAGAAAGAGAAACTATAGTATTCTTGATCCCCTCCTAGAAAGGAAACCCAGATGGACTTAATTCTGAGAATGGCATCCCATTCTAAGATAAGTAAATGAAATGATTTTCTGTCTTTCCTGTGTGACTTATTTTGTTGTGCTTGAGAGGAACAAGACTGACTGTTGGTTTGCCTACCTTTCTAACTTTTATTTATTCAGTACAAATATTAATACTGTCTTATGCTAAAGTTGCAGGTTTGGCTCTTCAGTGTTGCTAGTTTAAGTGGGTAATACTTACTGAGTGTGAGAGTGTGCAAATATGCTTTCATTAATCAGAGGTGATTTCAGTTGTAATACTCAGAGGTATTATGTAAGATGTGCTTTGGCATTTATTGTATATGACAAAAGTAGAAGCTGCTAAATGTAGAGTATCTGCACGGTAACATTCACATTTCTACTAGAAAGGTCACTTTAGTAATATCATTCACTTTTTTTTTTTTTATTTTCTAGCTCCCTATCCTCTCTTTTCTGTGAAGCTTTGCTTGTTTTTTGGAACTGGATACGATGGGGGATTAGAAGTGATGAGAAAAAGTGTGGTTTGACAATACATGTGTCTATAGTTAGGTTTCAGTGAAGTTCTGGGCTTGAAATCTCTGAATGGAAATTCATGCAGTTATGAAAAGGTTTTACTACAGGAACAGTGGCAACTTTACAACTTGTTTCTTGAAGTGGGGCTGTATGTTGCTTTTCAAAGCTTATTAGGATATTAAGCTTTAATCTAGAATAAAGCATGCTAATACATATATTTTCCCTTAATTGTTGTGGTATATCCGAGTTGGTGTTGAAAGAATTCCATCTGTACTCTTGGTGTCCTCTCCCATAGTCTTGTGTGAACTGGGTCAAATTCACCTTTTAGCTGCACTGGAATGACTGCTCTTTGTGTAGGAGGAGGGTTAGCTATTTTGGAGGTGTCTTCCTGTACTGAGGAACTGATAAAATACCAAAGGTGTTTTTGTGACAGAGTTTGCATTTGTGTAAGGGGAATCCATACCTTTTTTGACAATCTGTCATGAGGTAACACTCCTTTAGAAGTGCTAAGGATCATTGAGTACTGATTTAAAATCGGAATTTGAAAAAAGGAAGAATAACCTTTCCTTTCTGCAAAAAAAAAACATCTTGGAAGAGCATAGTGTTTTGAACTGAAAATATGTGCCACCTTTCAGCGAGTATATACTTTGAGCTTTACTGTAGAAGAATCACTAGGTTCACTGTCACAGCTATAAAAGCTGTGATGTTCTATCCAGTAAAACTTTTTAATTTTTTAATAAAAGCTTTCATTGCTTCTCTCAAGCAAAATAGTTTTTGCAACTCTTCTGCATTCAGTACCCAGTGAAATAAAGAGGATTCTGTGTACTGTCCCAGTCATACTGGGTTTTGTTAGATAATGTCAGGAAAGAGTATTTGTTTTGGATATGATATATAGTGATGCAGGACTGCTTACAATAAGTGTATACAAGCTTATAACCTTTGTTGACTGCATTGCTGTATCTATTTTTATTGCTGAGCTCTATTCTGCTTTACTTTGCCATCAAGATCTACAGATGCAACTGGCTGCAAGACAGGACCTGAGGTTAAGACTGGGAAATGCTTGCAAGCTTAGTCATAGAGCTGCAAGGCTGACTAGGGAGGAAAATTGTGTGGAGGCCGTCAGTTAGCACTGCTTTGTTTGCAGGTGTGGTAAGAGCAAAAAGAGACCTTTGAAAGTATTTGAAGAGCTGACATGGTAAAATCTCTTCCTTAGTAGCATCACAGAGACTTCTCTTGTACTTCTATGTAACGTAAAAAAAAACCCCAAACCTAACTTGTTTTGGAGTCCAATGTACTGTCAGTACTAAAGTGGCTTTGATTACTACAGCTTGTCTCTCTAGTGTTCCTTCTCTTGTTTTCTGCAAAAATACTCGCATTTCTTGGCTAATTTGTTACTTTATTAAGGTGTAGGATGACTTTGTGCTAAACGCTGTGCAGCAAAAGGCAAGGCATGCTTCTTTGTATGAATTCATGAAATATTATAGAAGTTCTGAAGTTCTTTCTCCACGTAGTTCCCCTCCAGTAGTGCTTATCCTGCTTCATTCCTCTAAAGGTGAGTCTCTCATCATTAAAAAAGCAAAACAAAAAACTTCTTGTTAAACTGGCATTAAATATCACATCTGCAAAATTTGTAGTAAAGGAGGTGGACTGTCAATAAGCTCCAGTTTCTGTATGACATCCTGCACTCTAGTTTTGCTAAATCCCATCATGTTTCCAGAGTAGTACCTGCTGTTCTCCAGCAACACATGCTGTTACCAGCTCCACACTAGACCAGCTGGCATATTCATGACTGGGGAGGTAGTCTGGGCAAGCTAGTAGGAAGGAGGAATGCCCACTGTGAAGGGAATTGACCTTCAAACATACTTTTGACCGTGGCTTATTCCATAATAACCCATACCTTGATGTGTCCTCAACTACTCACACTGTCACATGAGCTGTAGTGTTGGAGCACAGTCCCGCTTTAAAATATTTATCCTCTCAAAACTGCTGTGAAGCTGGAAATAACTTCCTACTCTGCTTATGCACAGGATAGGTCCTGCAAGACTAAAGGCCTTCCATGTGCTGCTCTATATGGAGGAATGCTATGGCACAAAATAAAACTCAATATTTTTTAAGTCTCAGTTATGTTTACCCCCCAAAATAAGCAGCAACTTTGCTCTTTTGTTGGTGTGCTCCAAAAAATAAATGCCTGGCAGGGTCTTCTTAATGACATTAATTGCTTTTTCCCTAGACTCAATTCAGTGCCATGTCATATGCAGCAAAGCCATGGCCACAATGCTGTATGGCAGCAAACAACTAGTTTTGGATACTGGCAGGGGATAAATCTCCTTTCTCTGGATTACAAATGGTTATTTCTGGCTTTACTTCCCACTTCACAGTAGCAAATGCAGGACGATTTTAGCGTAAGCTAGGCACTGATACTGTATACAATATATGGCATGAAGATGCAGGGTCATGAATTATATGTGTGTCTTCAGGTACAAAATGTACTGGTATAATGTAGCAACAAAGTGAAGTACAAAGTATTATCAGTTCTCTTGTAAATCCTGGATTAATTTCATCCTAGATGGTGACAGAATTAATGTATTGCCAAAATTGGACCCTATCCTTTCTTGACTATTAACAGTTTATCTGCATTTCTTTCACTCTAGAGTGAAGCAACACTAATAAATAATGGAAAGCTTCCTGTGGAAGCACTGCTTGCAGGTCAAAGATCCAATGTATGGTGATAATATTGTGGGTAATGCCAAATTGAGTTTGGATTTACTGGAAAATACAGGGCCTTTAAGAAACTTGAATTTAATAACTGGCATGATATATACAGACATTCCTTCTCTAAATCAGTTATCTGATGGTTTACTTAACAGGCTGTAGTTATATGAGAAGAGTTTTACTGGACACTGATCAAGAACCTAGAGGAGAAATTTACTGTCAAGAAGGACAAAAATCAATGAGTAGCTTCAGGTAGCAGATAAGGTGAAAACTTCTATATTCTACTTGTTGAAATCATAGGATAAAGCTTAATAGCCTGGTTGTTCTAAAAGCAGTTTCTTTGTGTCTTGAATTATTTAGAGGGAGAAGCAGGTCTACTACTGTTTAGGACTTTTTCTGCTCAGATCTAGGGCCCTAGTTTTCTATGAAGTCAGAATTTCACAATGCTGGCTCTGTTGGCTTTGGAGACAACAGGAGTTGAAAGCAACTGGTACAGTATCTGCCTCCCAGCAGAGGGAGGTTCCTGCCACACATCTGTCACCAAAGTGGCAGAAGTGAGTGGGAGGGGGCACTGCTGTTCCAGCTGAAAGAAGGGTCAATGCCAGGACTCTGCTGTCTCCAATTGATTTTGAGAAGAGAGGCTCTAATTGATATTTTTTTTCTGTGCCAGTCTAAGGTTCCATTTTTTTTCTGAAAGCAAGTTAAACACATTTTACAGGAACAAGGCAGTGTGCTGTACAAGTGTATATGCTCATCATACCCAAAAGATCTTCTTTATCTAACAAAGATCAATGGGTTGGTTCCTTCTCCAGTATGTAGCTGGCACCATTAGGTACTATCAGTGACTGTCACCGAGTAGTGTTGATTAACCTGGGGAGAGATGTGGCATGACTGCCTAGAGCAGTCTTTGATGCTCTAGAACTGACATTAAAGGATGACTGGACTGGGTCAGAAGGTAGGATGATGATGCACTTAACCTCTAATTGAATACTATTATAATAAAGTTCTGGTCACAGTATAAATATACTGTACTTGGCAAAATAACCCAGAAGGCTGAAATGAGACAGATCACCCCAAGCCAGGATCTCATTTTGGTTTAAAACATTCTGTAGTGCTCTTTTAACTTCTCCCATCTCCAGATTTGGAAGACAGAAGGGCAGGGACTGTGAAATCTTACCAATTCCTGAATAAGTGTGATGCTGTTTATGCTGTTTAACTTGCTGTCCTGAGATAGGGAAATGCTCTGTGCTCACACAACTTAAGTGAGAAGACCTCTACAGAATTATGTAAAATCTTATCCTGTTAGACTCACAAACTTATCCAGTTAATTTCAGCTAGGAATACATCTCCATTCTGCTAATAAAATGTTGTGTCATTTATCCACTCTGCAGTGCATGAATCATTATGGATTTCTATGTGGTCTGAATTTCTGTTAGGCACTGCATCTTGTACCCTAGTCTTTCAGTACTGCTTAGAGCTACTTGTGCTATTTTGAACTTACATCTTCTTGCTCTCACACTCCTTCTTTTAGAACTTCTTTTGAACAGCTTTCCAAAAGAAGGCCTGCAGAGGTGAGGCTTGTTTGATATGACTATCCAATGCTGACCCTCTCTCCATATTTCACCTCCTGTTGATGCTTCTGCTAAACTAACAATGGATAAATGGATAGAAAATTCATCAGACCTGAAGGAGAATAGGAAAATAATAGCTTGCATTTAGGATTCAAGAAAACTGCTTACAAGTTGAGGCTTTATTTTATTTTGATACAAAGGGATCAGACTTTAAACTTTGGACCTCTGGCATATAGTGCACACTGTGGTCTCCAGGCAGCAGAGACACCATCTACCATGGTGTTATGGGAAAGCTTACTGTCCTTTTACTTAGGTTCAGTTAACTGATTTACACTAGAACAACTAAGGTTTTCTCCTGATGTTTTAATGATTTATCTCCAGAATCACATAATCACTGGTACTTGCTAGTCCTCAGTCTCATGACGCTGTGTGACTTCCTCTAGAGCCTCTGGCTGATAAGTACTTGAGTTTAACTTCCAGATCTGGGCCACACTGAAATGGTTGGAAAGTTTTGTAGGGGAAATGAGTGCTCAAGACAAAGAATAAATAATAAAAAGCTGACCAGTTCAGCTCAAAGTAGCTCTCTGCTCAGAAACTGTGTGCTCTATAGAAAGCTAAAATATTTGGTCTTTTCATGCTAGTGGCTACCTCATATTCAGCTGGTCATTAATGTCTGTACTTGATAACTTTGACCACACTTGCTCATACAATTGTGGGGTTTTGGTTTTTGAAACAGTCTCTGAAATTCTTTTAAAGCCTTTGTATTTAAGCTGTGTCTAAACAGAATAGAAGGTGGCCAGAGTCTAGGACTTTGTCCCTTTTACTACTGGAGGCTTGGGTCAGCAGATTCAGGGCTGAACAAAGTCTCTTGGAAAAGCAGAAAACCAATTAATTGGGTCTTTTTGCTTCCAAAAGCACACATCTTTCTCAATATTTCCCACTGCTTCCATTTATTATAAGACTGTCAACATGAAACTACATTTTTGCCTCCTCCTAGATTACTGTACATGACCACCAGCTTCTATTTCTTTCCTTGTTTGCTGTACAGAGGCTTCTTGTAGTCAGAGTAAGGAGTAGATGCTGTTGAATGAGCTACATACATGTCCAGGATTCCTTCAAAATCATTTCATTTGATCTGCCATGTGCTTCAAGAGTTCCAGGACTGCAAAGTTACCAGAATGGTTGCTTCTTGTTTGGGGATGTGGTAGTGGTGTTACTGGATGTTGTCATATTAACCAGCCTGATAAAATTTTATATGAAGTGGTTGTTGTGCAGTCATTGTTTCCTAGTGTTTAAGTCTTTTTAAAATCACTATGAAGCAAAAAGTCTCTATTCTTCATTTCTTGACAGTTCTTTCCTGGCTTCATTTTTATTGCATTCAATGATCACAGCATGCATGAGGCCTAAAAGAAAAATGCAGGTTTCCTTTGTGTGGGACTTAATTATCTGAATGTCTCAATGTGGTGATGCATGTGCATTGGGGAATGTCAACGTGGTGTCTAATATATTATACTTCTCTAGCAATATGACTGTTATTGCAGAAGGTGATGAGGGGTGGGGAAGAAGTGAATGGATTACTACAGCAGCGATGCATTTATATTTGAAACCAGCATTGCCATGCCATTATCAGGATGTCTGAGTAAACTTCAGGATTTAACATCCATCAAGCTGCCTGACAACACTAAGCCTGCATTTGTGAAATGTCTCATAGGATAGAGGCATAAATCTGAGTTATCTACATAACAGGGAATGGAGCTATGTTACACAGGAGAGGCCATAAACATAGCTGCTCTGGAAAGCATATCTAAGAATAGAGACCAACTCATTGTATTACAGTAACACTGTTTTTATTATAGCTTCAACTTTCAGCAGAAACAGAAGGAAAGAAATAATTTTAGATTTATTCCTTCAGGATGACTGCTTAGGCCACATGTTTGTGACATTTTACATCTATCAAACATGGGTAAAATTGGAATAGCCACTTCTATCATCCTTATTCAAGCATCTGTTAGCTTGATGAGTACTAACTAGGGACATGCAATTCATTGAACAGAGGATGAACAAAGCTTTAGCAGATCTCATCTACTACTGAAATTCTAAGAGCTGTATACTTAGGTAAACTTGGTTGAAACTAATCACTTTGGCCTTAATTTGTTACAGTGATAATTAAAAACAAATGGAAAGGTCAGGTTTATTGGACCAGATTGTCATTGTTATTCCAGCAATTTTAGTGTGTATCACTTCTGTATAGTATTACCATCTGGAAAATAATGCTATCTCACCAGAATAAAATGGATCTGACAAGCAGGAATCAAAAGTATCACTGCATCTTTTCTTTTGAGCTGTGTTGCTGTTGTGAATTGAATGAAGTATTTATCTGTATTTAATGTAAAAGATCTAAGGTTCTGCACTGGTACATAGAACATTTTCAGTACTTATACTGAGATGATATTTCTATTTCTACAGAATGTATTGCTTTGGAGAAAACTAATTTCAGTAGAATGAAGTATACTTAAGCCACTCATTGGGTTATTTCAAGTCATTCTGTCTTTAGGACTTTCACAGAATCACAGAAGTTTTGAGGCTGGAACAGACCTCCAAGATCATCAAGTCCAGCCTATGACCCAACACCATGGCATCAGCCAGACCATGGCATCAAGCACCACATCCAATCTTTCCTTAAATGTCTCCAGGGATGGCGACTCCACCACCTCCCTGGGCAGTCCATTCCAGTGTCTGATCACCCTTTCCATGAGGAAGTGCTTCCTAAGATCCAACCCAAACCTCCCCTGGCACAGCTTCAAACCAATGCCCTGTTTCTGGGTTTTTGTTCAAAAACTCAGAGTGGACTAGAGTAAATCATGATGTGAAACAGCACTGGGCTGCTGTTTGTTCTACGAAAAACCTAACCAAGTATTTTCTTAAAAATACTGGTGTTCTGGGTAGAATCATAAAATGGTGGGGGTTGGCAGGGACTTCTGGAGATCATTGAGTCCAAAGCCCCTGTAAGCGTAGGAACACCCAGGGCAGGCCAGGTGTGTTGAATACCAGGATCAGATCCAGGTATCTTGAAAGTTTCTAGACAAGGAGACCTCTCTGGGCAGCCTGTTCCAGTGCTCTGTCATTCTCACAGTGAAGATTTTCCTCCTGTTGAGATGGAACATCCTGTGCTTCAGCTTGTGACCCTTGCCCCTCATCCTATCCCAGGGCACCACTGACAAGAGCCTGGCCCCTTCTACTTGACACCCACCCTTCAGATATTTGTAAACATTCATAAGATCCCCTCTCAGTCTTCTCTTCTCCAGACTAAACAGCCCCAGGTCTCTCAGCCTTTCCTCAGAAGAGAGATCTTCCAGTCCCTTCAGCATCTTTGTAGCTCTCTGTTGGACTCCCTCTAGTATTTCCCCATCCCTCTTGAACTGGGGAGTCCATAATGGAACACAATACTTCAGATGTTGCCTTACTAGTGCAGAGTAGAATGGGATGAGAACCTCCCTTGATAATTACCTGCTGCTAATTGATTTAGTTTTTATTTAAAACATATAATGCATTTCTTTGCATTTCAGAAAACATGAGAATTACCTAATGGAGTGGAAAGCAATATGATTATACACTGGTGTGGTGGCTGAGCAGTGATGTTAGAGGATCCATAGTTCATTACCTCTTTGAAAACAAAGCACAATGGGGAGCTCAAACCCCTCTGATCCCTGCTTTGTCACCTAGAATGACTTCAGGAACACTATTTGTCTCCCTGGTTCTAAGGGCATTAACATCTAGAGCAATTAACCTTGGGGTTTTCTGTGGCACCAACCCTTTCAGTTTGTTTTAATGTTTCTAAGTTATGGTGTCCCATAGACACTTGCCTGAGTCAGACTGAGAGCCCTTCAAAACCCTCTGACTTCAGAAAAGAGAGGGAATGTAATTACTGCCAGGGCTGTGTAAGATCAGCTTCAAAAGCATGCTTAAGTCTCCTCTCCCTTTTTAAAACCCTTCCTTGACCTTTCACAGATATTATGTAAGTTATAAAAGGAAGAGCAGATACCAAGTGAAGACTTCCCATCACCCCTGAGGAAAGGTCTGAATACACCACTGAAACATGATTAGGGTGGACTTTGAAACAAAGTGCCTAGAACAGCAGTGGTTGTGAGCATCCTTCATCCTATGGGAGAAAGCAGAAGAGGAAGTGTGATTCAGGAATATTTGTGTTTCTCCATTAGTACCTAGACTAGAGGACTTGCCCTACTTCCCAGGGGGAAGGAACATAATAACAGACACAAAATTCTTCTAGTCTCTCTGGAACAAAGAGGAACTGAACAAACCAGAGATAAGCTTGGTCTTCTGTGACTTTCACGCTGAAAAGGTCTGGCTTTATTAAGATTGAAGTATAATTAATTCAGATGAAGAATAAAACAACGTCTTAATCTAGGAGGATATGCTTTGGATAAAAATGACCAAGATTTCCTATTAAAATAACATGAACACACATGATTAGATACGTGTATTTGGTTGAATCCTGGGTCATTAATCACACCTTCTACATTCCTTTGCCAGTAGAAGTAATTCCAAATTCTATCAAACTACTGAAAGGATTTTGTAGAATAAAGAGATCCTTGCCTTGTACATTTGAGATTTTAGGATTTTTTAAAAACTTTTGCTAGAATGGAAATGACTTCTCTATGAAGGGACAACAATTTTATGCCATTGGACAGAATGTAATGGAGGTCTGAATGTAGTGAAGCCTCACCTAACTGTGATGCAGTTTTCAGATGGTGATAGGAGTGTGTAGATTTCTTTTCTGGCTTGTACTTGGCTGTGTCTCCTAAATGAAACCATCACACGGTGCGCAGATGATGATCCTGGAGAATGCCTCAGGTGTAATATAATAAAGAATTACTCTCAATGACTGCTCCTAGCAAGTTTCCCAGTCTGGTTTCCCAGGCACTACCTGGCATCATCCGTCCTTTACTTCCCAGAGAATTAGAGAAAGACAGATCCAGCAGTGTGCTCTGAAGGTGTCTGTTGAAGTGTCCATGGACCACAGCAGAATGCAGCTTGCCAGTGTGTGGTTAAGCACACCAAGCAGTGATTTGCCTCCTGCTCATTTCTAAAACAGCACTGGAAGCAAACCTAACTGGACACACAGTGAAGTGTCTTTTTAGTGAAGGTGCCAGAGTACTTGACTTAAGCAATGTGAAGAGTGAATCTCACAGTATATCTGCTTGCAAAAAGGGGCAAACAATACGTTTAAATGCAGGCTTAGATGCATCCTGAGCAAGGCTTTTCTTAATTTCTGGGAGGGCAGTCCCCTACATTTAGTGAATGTGGTACCATGGGGTAACTACAGCAGTAACCACTTCCCCCCCTGCCCAAAGAAACCTGTCTATGAATGTCTGGGATAAAGGGTAAATCCACCTACTAGTTATACTAAACCAGCAGAGAACAGTGTGGAAACCAATTAATTTAATATATTATGAAAGGACACAAAACAAAACCTTTATAAATGGAAAGAGATAAAACCTTGTCAGTTATTAATGCTTTTTTTTTTTCATGCTAAAAGAACAAATGCAACTTTGCCAGGGTTTTTGCTCATAGATAATCAGGAACTCAACAATTTGTAATAGTCATCCTAAAAATAAACTTAATTACTGCAAAAGCAAAGGAAGAACATATGGAATAATTTCTAGAGGCATTGCTTCTTAATTCATTATACCTAATCTTAACTTTTTGAATCTAGTTGCTGTTTTTTTTCCATTTATGTTTATTTTCCAAGCTTAACCTGCAATTCTCACCTTTTATAAAGTCAGCTCTCCTCTCTATTAAGTAGAACTACACAAGAGATGTAGGGGGGAAAAAAAAAAATTACTTTTCATTCTCTGTTTTTTGGCCAAAAACCAGATTAGTAGCTTTCCAATAAGAGTGTAGGCTGGCAGAAAGCATAACATCACTCAATAAAAAGAATACTTGTCACTGTCAGCAGAAGGGTGAGAGTGAGCTCTGCTTGCTAATGAGAGGAAAAAGTGGAGGTTAAGTGGAAAAAGAAAATATTCTTTGATGCTTTTATCAAACTTTAAATCTTTGCTGCTGTCCAAAGGACATACTTACATGCCTAGTATTTCACTGGTTTGTTTTTTTTTGCTTCAGATCAGGTGGAATAAAAACAATAGCTTAACCTAATGAGAGGATGTGAAAACAGTAGGTTTTGGGTGGGGAGGAGAAGAGTTGAAGGGGAAGAACTAAATGTTCTTTTGCTTTGAGTTGGACCTGACAGTTACTTATGTGTCAGTAGATTTCTCTTCCAGGGGAAAAAAAAAAAAAAAGTTTTTATTTCCCCAGCACACAGTATATACCACAAGAAAGGCATTTTGCTGCCTTCACTGTCTTCCCAAAGAGTAAACCCTGCCTGCTGAAGGACAGCAAAATGGAGCCCTTACTCTCTGTCCTGAGCATGCTGTTGTCTTTCTTCTGGATCATGGTGTGGCTATGAAGTAGACAGAAAAGCCCTTCATCTGAGGTGAGGAGGAAACTGTTTTTTCTCACAGATAGACTCGGCAAATGCTGCTGCTTTGAGTTTCTCCCAATGGGTGTTCCAAAGTCATAGCTGGCAACAATTAGTCTACTGGCATTTTCATAGTCAAGAAACCACAAATTCTATTCTAATGAAGTGTAGGTAAGCCAAGCAGGGAGTACACTCTCTATCACAATGCAAGGGCATGTGTTTTCTGGTTCTAGTAAGTAAAAAAATAAAATAGGACTGCTTCCTAATGGAGGAATATCAAGTACCTCTATTTCTCTTGACTCCTGGCCATGAATTCCTTGTAACAACATGGCATCAGCAGAATAAATTGGCAAAGGTTGTGGAACAACCTGGTTGTGGAACAGCATCTCTTTTAGCAAGGCTTGCAATCTGTGCCCCTGCCAGTGCTGTTGAGTCCTGCACTTGTTATTTCGACTATAGGCCATATAAACCAATTGCTGGTGTCTGCAGGATTTAGTAATTAAAGTGAAAAACACAGCTAGAAAATGAAAAAGCAGAAAGTGTGTTAGTGTGGAAGAGGCTGCTGTCATAGGAAAGAGATATTCCTGTTAAAGGAATGCAAAAGGTGAATGCAACAACTAACACTTAACAGGTAAATTCACAAGGAAACAATATTTAAATGTCAGCATGTTAATAATCATGCTGAATTATGACACGTGACAGTTAATGTAATAAGTTTTAAATAAAAGGAAAAAAAAATCCTTTGAAGTGCAGCTATTATTTAAAGTATAGTATGATCATATTATGATCCATCAAAGAAACATCAGTAAAAAGGGTATGGTAAAAGTTATACTTGAAATATATTTCTAGATCGTTCAGCATAGTGATTCATGCTATACACTGTATTATATATACTGTACTTGAAGCATGGCTAGGGAAACTTGTGACTAATATAGCAAATGGAGCTAATCTGAAAAGATAAATATCTTAAAAGCATGAAATGAGTGTTCATGTGTAGGTAGGTAACTTCAATGAAAGAAGTTACCACTGATTTATGGGACAGATCTTGTAGCTATTTAAACTGATATTACTCACCAGAACTCAGGGTAGTACTGACTCATACCTGTCCAGCACTTGCTCCTAACTCTTGCTAAAAGTTCTCTTTTCAGGTAGTGTAATAGGCCCACAGTACAACTGGCTGTTGGATCCCATTTGCCCATTAAATTAAATAGGTGTATTGAGCAGCTGTAGCAATGGCTAGTTTGCAGGGCTGAGTTTGTATTATTTGCATGTTTGTGTACATATATATAAAGAAGCAGGGTGGCATAGGTTATATACTGTAGAAAAGTATGAAAGCAGTTAAAGACAGCATTTTAAATAGAGTATTTCTGGAATCCTGTGATTACCACTGTGTTGGAATTATTTCAGGCTGTTTGCACTACTTTATACACCAGTGAATTACAAAAGTCTGGAAGAATAAGGAACAGGTCCTTTAGTTTGTGCTTATGTGTGGTTTAACTTGTGTTCTGCATGCTCAAAAAGCAGGGATTTGAGTTGCTGAGTCTTGTCTTTTATCTTGTGGGCATATGTGAAAAAGCTGAGACTGTTTTCCTTTCATATCTTTGCACACATTTGCAAGGGAAGAGCAAAGTGGCTGTTCAGTTAACCAACAGCATCCTCAAATTAAACAGAACTCAGTAGGCATGTACTGCATACGACTCTGGAAAACTTTTAAATTGTTTGTGTACACAAGGGATTTCCAACTTTATACAGAGACACCAACCTTGTGTTAGTAACATTTTTTTTTAAGGGCACAAGATA
>JANHGN010001108.1:52242-69577 GCA_024605025.1 Megaceryle maxima | reverse complement strand
AGACTCCACACAATAAGTATTTTTTGTTTGTTTTTAGCAGAGTTGTTTGTTTATCTAACACATGTCAGCTTTTTGTTGTTTGTGTTTTTTTTTTGTGGGGGGGGGGGGGGGGGGGAAGTAAATGTGCCATCTTCTAATGCTTGTTGTTAGTTTCAAATATGAGCAGCTGCTCTGATGAAAAGTGAATGACTGCATCCTTAGAAGAGCTTAGCTGATTTGGATTTAAAGCTGGGCTTAATGCACTTAAGGAATGCTGATAACTGGTTCCCTAGCAAAGATACAGTTACAAGTACCTGGCTTTATGGTATTGTCTGGTCTTGGGGGGGGTGGGTGTGCCAGGTTTCCTGGCTACAGTCAAGCAAACGTGCTTTTTGGTGATATCTGTGCCTTAGCTGTCTAGAGATCTTTCTTTTAAGCTTCCCAATAGAAGGCATAAGAAAAAACTTTCTTAGCAGTGTATCCCAAAAAACTTGGAGAGTCCAGAACAAGAAGATAATTACCTCTGTAACACATAATGATTAAGGATGGGAAGCCTAATGGTCCTTTAGTATTTACCTCTGTTTGACAGTTTTGTGTCTGAATTCCAACAGGAGTTTTTAATGTCTTTGTTTTTTAAAAAGAGGATGATCCATATACTACTAGATCTTTTGAGTGTACAAACAACATGAACAAATGGGATCAGGAACATGATGGCCCTTTCTTCAGCTTTGTTTAGGTGTCTGCAGAGGTACAAGCAGCATATGGTCCAATGTAAAGCACATAAAGCTGTCCCAAATATTGAAAAGTAGAATAAGTTTGCATGTGTTTGACACTCTGCATCAACTGCCCTAATTTTGCTAGTCCAATAGCAACACCCAAAATCTGGAATTACTCTTGTCAAATTGCTATGTCTTTCTGCTGTGTGTTGTGTCCAGAAAAACAAAGCAAAACAACTGGGTGACAGCTCCATGCCTTTTGGGGGAGGCTGCTTTTCTGGTATTGAAGTAACAAATGGTGCCTCCATGGATATGCCTTCTACAGGTCATTCCAGTGCAGAAAGAGCTTCTGTGGCTGCCAGAGGTGTCCAGCAAAACAAGTGGGAGAGGAAGGGCAGTGCCTCTGCCACCCCTGAAATCTGATGCATGGGACTAAATGAGAAGTGCTGAGAAATAAGTATGTTTGACTCATTGTCAAATGGAGAGATTCTAATAAAAATCACAAGCTGTTTCACAGTCAATAGGAGAGCAAACATCTCTATTTCTAAGAGTGTTGCACCTCCAGCAGGATTTTCAATTTTCTGTGTTAATGGCAATTAACACAGATGTCTTGCATTTCATTATACTTGCATCCCAGTAGAGCTTGGCAAAGCCTATATAATGGTACCACCAAACACTGGTTTTCAAAGTAAGATTATGTAAGCATGGCACATTTTCTCTTATTTCAATCTGGCTGACTGTAAGGTACAAGCAGGCATCAAAATCACCCCTTGTAGTGGAGAAAGCAGTTCCCACAAACCTGATGAAAAGGCAGGAAGAGCTGTTTTGTAGGAGGAATGCTTGGCAACATCTCTGTCCTTTGAGATAGCTTGGAGAACTCCCTTGTCAGTTTAAATCTCTCTCTGCTAGTGAGGATCAGTTACATTCCTGATGGACAATCCCCAGGATATCAAGAGTTTGTAATTTAGACTTTGGGACCAGAGGCCATCTTTTTTCTGTCTGTCCTTATCTACTGTGGAGGAATCTTGTTTGTTAGCTGGTCCTTATAACCTTGTCTTGGAGAGTCTGCTGAGTTAGATTGTCTTTAGGAAAAATGTGCGTAAGTCTAAGCACTTCATAGAACTCCACTGAAGTAACAGAGCCTTAACAGATATTGTTGTCTTGAAAAGTGGTAGACACAAGAACACTGTGAGATGCTTTTCTGAATCCAGGCTATGGCCTTAACACAAGCTCATCTTTCGAACGTTAGCTTAGTTAATCAGATATTTTCCTAAACTACTCTTATTCATTAACAGCAAATGATATTCCACTAATAAAATCTTATCCTCGCTTACATAAATTTATTCTGACACAAACTGTAATATATTGGAAGGAGAAAGTGCCAAAAAACCTCAGTTGTGCACATCTCTGGTATATGATACTGATACACTTTGACACCTGCACATTTTAGTTTGCGTCAAAGGTCACTTTAAACTGGGAGGGACAAGGAGTTTAGCATAAAGTCAGCAAATTTACTTTAGTTTTTGTACAACAAAAGTACCACTTCATTTAAGAAATCATTAATACAGAGAAGAAACAACAACAACAAAAGAAGGCCAAAATTTCTCTTGTCCTTCCGACTTACGTACCTGAAAAAGTAACAGAAAAAGCTGCTTGAAGAAAGATTCTTCTACATAGCACATGTGGAATTGCTATACCCCATCTGCCCCCCAAACTGTTACCTTGGTTGTGTCCTTATTTGATAACCGGTGATCAAATTACCCTGTAATAGTCAGAGCTGTGTGAAGCATCTCTGTGTCCTGTGCTGTCATGTTTGGTAGCCTGTCTAAAGCCTAGAAACGTGAATTAATATGTAATAGAAAGGGCTTTAGGTCCACCATAAGGGAAATTAATTAAGTTTTTTCATTAATAAGTATTAGTTTTATGATACTAAGGAACAGGAGGTTTCATATGACTCTAGCTTGGTTGTACTAAATCTAATAAAAGACAACGTGAAAACTTGTGTGTATAACTTCATGGCAGAGGCACTTCTAGTTTGTTCATTATCAGGACTGAAACTTATTAAAGGAGAGAGCTGGAATCTTTTATTTGAACTCACAGAAATCTCCTCCACTTAAAATAACACTTGGTGAATAACCAGCTGAGATATGTGCCCAGTAAAAGCAAGATGCACTAGAGTTTCTGTAAGATGTCTCCTGTAGCTTAGAAGACTCTCAACTGGGTATGGTCTGAAGCTGGACCAAAGCTAAACAGAAAACCAGAGTTTCACATTGCTGAAGCACTCGAAGTTGGGGTTGATTGGCTTGTTTGTTTGTTTTTGTTTCTTTGTGTTTTGTTTTGGGTTTTTTAATACATTTCAGCTCTTTTCATTTTATAGGCAATTTCATTCAGTGAACATCATGTGAACTGAGATCCTGGTTCTGCTAACGTTTCTAGCTTCTTTTTAAGTACATGATGATGCTAGAAGACAATATGGTACATTATGTCTGCAGGCAGGCCTGAAAAATCAGCCTCCCTGAAAAAGACTGGGAATATAAGAAGAAAATTCAAAAAATAATGTTTAGGGTCTTCTGTAAACAGTTGTTGATCTTTATTAACAAGGCTTTGTGAGATATTCTGAATAATGTGTCAGGGCAGTTTTATTTTTTTTCAGTGAGGGAAGAGAATTTGTTTTGGAATTTGTGAGAAACTGTTTTGGAAATAATTGAGAAAATATGAAGCTGCATATAGATGAAATATTTAATGATTTCTTTTTTTTTTTAATTTGCAAGAAAGGTTAAAACTTCATAATTTAAACAGGATTACACCCCTTGATAGGTCAAGAAAGAAGCTTAATTCTGAGAGTTTCTAGAAGCCTTGGCATCACGTAGCTTAAGCAGAGGAGTGCTCTGTGGTAAACATATGACCAAATTATGGGCTACGTTACCCTTAATTTCTGCTTATATATGGGAAACTGTGTATAGCTGTATATACAAAGTCACTCTAAGTCCTCAAAACTTGCTTTATTTTTTTTTTTCTCATGCTAATGAGGAATCAGCTAATTAGCTGATGGCTAATCAGAACATCTATATAGAGAAACATTATTTTCCTTCAGCAAAATAAATACCATGTTCAGGAAAGAAACTGGGTTTAGTTTTCCTGACTGGTCAGCCAGGAAGATATCAAGGACAAATTTACCTTGTCAGCTCCCTGTGTGCTTATCTCTGGAAAGAGATAAGTGAAATCTCCTCTGGGATGAAGTATTTTACTGTTACTACTCAGATTTTGTCTCTAGTCCCAAAGTATTTAACTCCAGGTTTTATAGTCTGTTACATTTTAAAGCAGGGACTTGTGATAAAAAGGAGAGTAACTGGGTTCAAAGGCAGGACTATTGACATTTTTCCACTTCCAGCAGCTTGAGACTGCCAAAACATATTCCTTTTTCTGAACACAGGCTGCTTTGAGCTTCTCCTCCAGCACTTGCCATCTGATTCCTTTGTCCTGGACCCTCCTTCCTGCCTCAGGGAGAGATGTGAACTTCCAGTTTCCCTCTTCAGACCTCCCTAGGAGCCTCTGGAGAACTTGGCTTCTTTTTGTGCTGTAAGTCTTTGCTCATTCCAAAGCAATAGGATTAGACAGTAGCTGGTGGCATGGCATTGGCTTTAACAGTAGCCAGTCCCATGACAGAATATTTGTTTACCGGGATGGAAATGATGGTGGAAATGCCCTGATTTCATATCTTACACCTGTGCTGAGAGAAGCTGGACTCTGAGGCTCCACTCCCATTATGGCAAAGTGCTGCAACATGGGCACCGAGATGGAACCACTGCTGCATAGTCCAACACCACT
This sequence comes from Megaceryle maxima, assembly GCA_024605025.1. Taxonomy (NCBI): domain Eukaryota; kingdom Metazoa; phylum Chordata; class Aves; order Coraciiformes; family Cerylidae; genus Megaceryle; species Megaceryle maxima. Next base: position 65,054 of record JANHGN010001108.1, on the reverse strand, counting down.
GCTGCATAGTCCTACACCACTGCTGCATAGTCCTACACCACTGCTGCCTTGACTACAGTCCTGCTTAAAAAACATCAGCTTCTTGTTCTGTATATTTTCATCTTTGATAGATCACAATTCATAGTGCTCCAAACTCTGCCTTGGTTTGTGTGGTGCAGCTCTATAGAGAGGCCTTGTCAAACTAATTGCTCTTTGTGGAAGAAGAGACACCCTGAATTTAAAATGCTGCTTCTAATAGTGTCTGATAGATGGAGATTGCTTTGTTTCCATGTCCCGTGGCCTGATGGAGTCAGCAACTCCTTATGCTTACTGAAGAAAATCTTTCTGAGATGGGTTTTTGTCCTGCTTCTGACATTCACCTTTGTTGGTTCAGCAGACAGTTATGTTGTTGATCTTAGCCATCCCTCCAGTCTTGTCTGGTTTTAATGGGCTGTTAGGTTAAGATTTGAAGTCTGTAAGAAGTGTGATTTACCTTTCTTTATCCAGTACATTAGACAGTTTGTCTTTCTGAAGTTGTCTGAGTTTTGCTTGCTGGTAGTTTTTCATATTAATCTCCTTCTGTCTTCTTTCCAGTAAAAAAAAAGAAAAAGAAAGGAAAAAAAAAAAAAAAAGTAAGTGGGGCCAAGAGAGATGGCCAATGTTGACAGTTGTGACGTATGTGGAGTTAGGAGTTCAACCCCTTAATATTTTATTTTCTGTGTTTATGAAATTTTTCCTAGCACTGTTTTGGGAATAGGAGGCTAATGCAGAAGTAGAATGCAAAAATAGTATTGCTTCAGAGCTTCCATGTATGATACACAACTTCTAAAGTGCTGAATATAATTTGGGGGAATATAACACTCTAGCTAATACTGCATATCCTTGCTATCACTTCTGTTTCATGTATTCCTATCTCTTAGGAACTCAAAATATAAAACTACATGTTAAAGAAATGGCATTATTCTTTCCATTGGCAGATTTGTTATATGAGATCAAGATTTGTGGCTTTCAGGTTTAAAACCGAAATAATTTCCTGTTTCTCTCTTTAGCTGCTTCAGGAAAAGACCATAACTTTGTTAGAAATGCATGATTTTTGAAGTCAACCTGATGCTCTGCTTCGCCAATAGTTGCTTTATTTCTGATTAACCTGAGTCACAACAGATGCTGGGTTTTTTTTTTTTCCTCTATCTAAAAAAAATGTGATTCTTTTATCACAAAAAGTTGAATGGTGTTTTTGTAAGTATGACCTGGGGATCACGCTGTATAGCTGAGCATTTCTGTACATGGAGATCTTTAGAGAAGTTTTGAGTCTCTTCATGACAGAAGAACATTACCCTGAGGATTAGCTGATGGGCATTTGTGGTCTCTCACTGCAGATAGATCCAGCAATTACAGTAAATAACCTGGTTGTTCAGTTGCATTACACAGAACTTGAGAAATGTGACACTTCTGATACTTTTTCTGTAAGCCATTTCAAACGTGCATCAGTGCTGAAATATGCAGGCTGTTTGATTCCCTTTTACTATACAGCAGAGGCATCTGTGGTTGCACAGTGTAGCTGATCTTGCAGACATGACAGACACAGCAAAGGAACTTTTTCTCTTTATACTGTTACAGAATAAATAACATCAGTATGACCCCATGACCCACTGGAATTGCCAGTCTCTTACTCCCTGGATATGACCTTGTATTTGCTTGAGATGGATCCTTCTTGATACTTTCTGACTATTTTACACTGAAAATATAAAAAAATAAACAATCTCTAAGTCAGAAGAAGTGGTTCCATGTTCCCTGTCTTCACACACAGCCTAGAGAATGGCTGTTGATCGATTAACCTTTCAATATTATTAATCTTCAATTATAAAATACAGCCAAGGAACCTTACAGCTGTTTTGACTGGAATGAAAACCAGAGAGCACATGTAATACACCTACTTCTAGGCTGCTGCAGAAGGACAAAGCTGCAATGAAATGTGTTGCTTTCAAGTCTCACTCCATACACTATGTATCTTGAGTCCTCACTACTCTTAATTTTCCAGATTACTCTTCTGGAAAGCTGAAGCTTTAAATCAGGTTGGTGTGAGGCCTCACTTTTGAAAAATCAATAAAATTTGTAACCCATATTTATACACGTGCCCACAATGGTAGTTTATGGACTTGTTTCGTTTCACATTGAGCTGACTAAGAATCCTTATGTGACTTGTGACTGTTCTGTGCTTCAAAAAAATGTGATTCTTACTTTCTCAGAGATAAATGTATCTGCAGAGTTTCTGCAAGTGGCTTAATCTTTCATGAGCAGGAAAAAATCTGGCTTATTTCAGCCTTTTTCCCAGTTACTGCTTGACTCCAGAGCATGGCAATTGAAACCCAAGTCTTGTTGCATTCTGGGAGAAAATAGGATGTAAGAGGGAACTATGAAAATGAAAAGTCCTCAGGTAGAAGGGAGGATGAGAGTTTATTGCTTAAAGTATGTAATAATCCTAAGCATGTCTTGTAGAACTCTTATGAGGATCTTAAGAGGGGAAAAATTTGCTCAGAAAGCCAATATTCTGCATTAATGCACAGTAACAATGAAGCCAGTGCTCTGTGGTAATTGCATCATTAATGTCATGGCTGTAGCAAATATGCTGCTGAAGTCATGACTACAGCTGGTTTTGAAGAATTACTGACAGGCTTTGTAAGTCATAACTAAGTAATGGAGTGTGATTGTCTCATTGAAGCATGACCTTATAAAAACTCAATTGCTCTGTGCTCAGCGTATCAATTGTGTGCTTAAGATAAGTTGGTAAATAGTCAAAACATTATGAGGCTTCTCACAGCCTGTGTAATATAGCACACAAACAAAATGGCAAAGAATAGAGAGTAGAGTGGATAATGTCCAGTATTTGTACAGATTGACCTTTCAAAGCCTCTTTGTCATTTAGAGAAAAAAAATAATTCCACTGTCAATAGACCTGCTTACATATCAATAAACTAACACTGAATACCAGTAGAACAGCAGGTACAAGAAGTAAGCCCACTGGAAGTAAGCAATGCTCAAAACCTCCATGGCCTCAGTAGCCTATACACTACTCTGATTCTCACCAATTTCAAATGGAGCATTCTCTGAGCCAAGACTGCCTTGATACACTGGTATTGCACCTATGGTCTCTCCAAGATAAAGGGTTAACAAAGTGTGTGAGATGTTCCTGTAGGAGTAATCCAGTGACTGTAAGTGGGCAGGATAATGTCCTGGCTGTAAGGAGTGACAGGGTTCTCTTCAGGAAAGAAAAACAACAACAACAAAAAACCCCAATCCTGGCAAAGGCATTAATTGCATAAAAAACACCCATTTACTTAACTCTTCTTCATGAACGATTTAATGACCTAAAATTTAAGAATCCTGTGGAACCTTTATGTCTCAAATGGTTTTGCGGGTTCAGGAAAATACTTGGCAGATGGTTGAGGATAGTCAGTCACATCCATCCACTGTTTTTGTCTCTTGTTTTGGACCCTTCTCCTTTGGTCCAGCCAGCAGATAGAACATCTCTGAACACTGGTCACAGTTCCACTGAGTTCTTCTCAGAAGCCATTCATATTGCTCAAGTGCAGTTAACTAATGCATCCCTCAGGAGTATCAGGGCTTCTCAGATGTGTCCCTTATAAAAGTTAATCTACCTTTTATAGATCAGCAAAAAGGAATTACATATTAAGAAAAATGTTATCTTTCTAACTTGACATCACCACCTGTTAACTTAGAAATCATAGAATTGTAGAATGGTAGGAGTTGTAGGGAAACTGGAGATGGTCGAGTCCAACCCCTGAGCAGCCAGAGCAGGATCACCCAGGGCAGGCCACACAGGAACAGATCTAGGTGTGTCTTGAAAGTCTTTACAAAAGAAAATTCCACAGCATCTCTGGGCACCCTGGTGCACTGCTCTGTCACTCTCACAGAAAAGTTTTTCCTCATCTTGAAGTAGAACTTCCCATGTTACTTCTTGCTACCATTACCTCTGCTCCTATCACAGGGCACCGCTGAAAAGAGCCTGGCCCCTTCTACTTGACACCCATCCTCCAGATATTTGTAAACATTCATGTAAACTCTGAGTCTTCTCCAGGCTAAACAGCCCCAGGGCTCTCACCCTTGCCTTATAAGAGAGATGTTCCAGTCCCTTAATCATCTTTATAGCATCTGTTGGACTCTCTCCAGTATTTCCCTGTCCCTCTTGAACTGGGTAGGCCAGAACTGAACACAATACTCCAGATGTGACTTATTAGTGCAGAGTAGAGGGGGAGGAGAACCTCCCTGAACCTCCTGGCCACACTCTTCTTTATGCACCCCAGGATACCCTTGGCCTTCTTGGCCACAAGGACACATTTCTGTTCTATGGATACCTTATTGTCCACCAGGATGCCAAGGTCTGTCTCCATAGAGCTGCTTTCCAGCAGGTCAGCCCCTAACCTGTACCAGTACATGGTGTTATTCCTCCCCAGGTGTAGAAAGACCCTTGTTGAACTTCATTAGGTTTGCCTTTGTCCAGTTGTCCAGCCTGTCCAGATCTCACTGATGGCAGCACAGCCTTCAGTGTATGAGCCACTCCTCCCATTTTCACATCATCAGCAAACTTACTGGGGGTCCACTCTGTCCCTTGATCCAAGTCATTGATGAAGATGTTGAATAAGATTGGACCCAGTACTGACCCCTGGGGAACACCACTAGCTACAGGGTGCAAACTGCACTCTGCAGGATCCTCTGAATTCTATTGTTTAGCCAATTCTCAGCCCCTCTCATTGTCCACACTTCCTGAGCTTACCCACAAAGATGTTATGGGAGACAGGGTCAAAAACCTTGCTGAAGTCCAGGTAGACAACATCCAATGCTCTCTGTTCATCTACCCCTTCAGTCACACCATCACAGAAGGCTCTCAGATTAGTCAGACATGACTTACCGTAGTAAATCCTTGCTGTCTACTCTTCACAACCTTCTTCTGCGTGCTGAGAGAGAACCTCCAGAATGAGCTGCTCTGTCACCTTTCCAGGGATGGAGGTGAGGCTGACTGGTCTGTAATTACCAGGGTCTTCCTTCTTGCCCTTTTGAAGACTGGAGTGACATTGGCTTTCCTCCAGTCCTCAGGCACCTCTCCTGTTCTCCATGATCTTTCAGAAATCTTTCAGGAGAGTGGTAGAGCAACAACATCATCCAGCTCCCTCAGCACTCATGGGTGTATCCCACCAAGGTCCATGGATTTGTGTGTGTTCAGTTAACCCAAGTGATAATAAACCTCTGTTCTCCAGGACACAGTGACAAATATGAGAAGGAAGAATAAAATTATTCAACTTTCAATAATTTAAATGACTGGAGACTTTTCTAGCTTGAAGAAAGCTGAAGATAGCATTCTTTGAGTAGATGCCTCATGAAACCTCCCTTTCGATTCAGAGACCTTCCCTCTAAACTGTTAGTAGGAACATCATACATTCTTCCATTTGAAGCACCATATTCATTTTCACTTGGTTATCCCAGGATTTTCAACAGCTGCCGAGGGAAATATAGGTTAATTTAATCCAATGCTTAATGATTGACACAACACTAAAATTAACAGCATCTCTTCTACAGGACTTTTGATTCTATCCTTGCTGTCAACAGTTCAAGTCCTCCACCTATTAATAATGAAGTGAAAAGCAGCAGTGATGGCAGGAGTCAAGGTGCTGTTTAATAAGTCATCTGGCTGCAGAGCTGAAATTCAGGCTTCAGTGTCCTCTGCGAGTTTATGAAACGCACAGGGTCTCTAACTCCAAGTGAATAGAGCCCTAAGCCTTTACATGTTAAACACATTAAATGTTTCCAGTTAATTTCATCTGACATCAATCAAAGCTCCACTGAAATTACTCTTGGGGAAAGTGGTGGGGAGGGAGGGAAATAGTAGTACTTCTTAGTTGGCTTTCAGTCCTTTATGTGAAGAAAAATCGCTCACATTTAGGAAGAAGGTAGGACCAGTTCTTTCTGAAGGCTATCCTACATGCTCTGCTTTCACTGGGAAAGTGTAAGGAGAACAGGAAAACCTGAAGTTTTGATTATACTGTAACAAAAGAAGAGGTTTTAAAACTCACTTGTGGCCTTTTTTCTGGGCAAGTTCAAATAAAAATACCATGAGCTAACATCCTTCAGTCTGAAGAACTATTAAACTGGACACAGTTCCTTCTTCACAGACTGAATGGTAGTGGATCCACTCATTTGGAAAACAACTGAAGCAAGTTGCTTAGATGGTTTCGTTCAGTTACTAGCTGGGCAATACTTGTAGAAAACAGTAATTCTTATTTGGTGAATTATCCACTCTCAAATGAAAGGGAGAGATGGAGGAAGGAGAAGAAAGGATATTTTAGTGCTTATAAAGAGGAAGAAAGCTGTAAATTATCTTTTGAGACTTTATTCTGTGGAGCAAATGTAACAGCTATGCATGTAGATGGTACAAAATTGTGTGTGAACTCTAACAAAAAAATGAGATGCAAGCTTTGTCAAGGGTCCTTGTTATGAAACTAATGGTAAATGTAGTGATGGAAGTCAGCTATTTTTGGTGAAACCGAGGGAGCTTCAATGAGTTACACCGGAGTCCCCATCTGATCACCCACACTTTACAGAGAATGGGTCCATAGTTTCCACTGGGCTGCAGAGACATAGGTCTCCACTCTGGCCATAACTTTAAGCAGTGTTAGCTTGCTGTGGTTCATCCTGTGGTTCCCTCTCCATTCTTCTTCTGCACAGATGCAGTCAGTCTCAATCTCCATGCTCTTCCACCTGTCTTAGTTCCATCATTTTTTAAAACCCTTAAGAGAAGGGGCTTGTACAGGGAGGTTGATGTAAGGCTCCTAGAGAATGAAGTACGTGCTGCAAGAAGAGGCACCAGAAGGAGAAAGGAGAGGAGGGCCTGCTCCTTGTCTCATTAGGTGGCTCTTGTTCTCTTCCATTGCTTCCACAGTCACATTACTCCTTTACACTCTTCTCTGCAGGTGCCAGTTCCCACTTGACTGTGCCTATATTTGATCTGTTTGCTGCGTTTGCTGGTGCTGACAGCCATCGTGTCTTGTTGGTGCCTCATAGATCATTTTTAAGTGTTAAATGAGGTATATAATTCTATTATGATTATTCCTGCCTTTCCTATTTTTTTCCCCCCTCGAATTAAAATTGCTTAACAACTTTAATCAAACTCAACCAAGCTCTTGACTAAACTAGGAAATGTTGAGAATATCTCATTGCATTTCCATTTAGTATATTTTAATGGGAAGTAGGAGGTACAGATGCTATTGAGAAGCACGAATAAGCCCTGAGAGACTTGGCAGAATACTAACATGAGAAGGGAAGAGTTGAATGCACAATTTTATACTCCATGCATTGCCAGAAGCAATGGCCACGTGCCACAAGCCTTCATGTACAGCCAAACTCTATCAGCTGCCCTAACTGCTATAACTAATCCTATTTACTGTCATCACTGACTCTTACAAAGAAAAAAAAAAGGAAGTATTGCTCAGTAATTCTACAAAAAACATCAACTTGCTTGTAAGTGTTGATAGAAGGGTCCTCTGTAGAAATATGCAACATATAACCAGAAACAACCAAATAGTGTTAAGGAGCTATGAAGACTAAGCAAAACTAACCACTTTTCAACAGAACTGCTGATACTTTTGTTCATTCTGAACAGTAAACCAATGTCACCTGAGTCAACTCATAGATGTTTCAAAGGCAGTGAAGAATCTGGCTATCAAACTGGGGATCTAATGCTAGGAATTTGGGTTTTTTTAAAAAATAAAAATAATTAAAAATTCCAATGCAGATTACTCACATGTGAGCCACCATGTGTCTGGTGTTTCCTATGGAAACAAGAAAGTCTTAAGTAGCTCTAAATGGCCTTAGAGGCGACTACTTTTTTTTTTTTCCTTTCTCTTTTATCTAATAAATTCTTAGGAAGGGATAGTATTTAGTTTTGCATTGTTCAGCTAGTAGTTTAGAGTTATGTGGAGGTTTAGGTGGGTTTAAATCAGTCTGCAAGTGGGCAGGTGAAATCAAGGCACATGATTTCATTTACAAGAGAGAAGTCTGTAAGTTATGGGCAGATACCTCAGAACAAGTGATACTTTAAACTACCATGAGCTAAATTTGTCTCTTAACAGCACTCTCAAACTACATATATCTCTTTTTTTTGAGCTATTATCTTCAGTGCAGATCTATGGCAAGGGAAGCTCAGTTGGCAAGAAAGGGAGAACTTGTTCAAATCAAAAAAAAGGTATTTTCAGGTGATTTTGTTCATGGTTTATCCTGTCTGTGTTTGGAGTGTGCAATGGTAGACCAGGCTGACCATCCTGATGGCACAGCCATGTCCTGCAAGATTTCAGTCTTCCCTCTCCTCATACATGTCTTAATAAATGAAAGTATTCTCATTGCTCAGATTCAAAACATGTTTTTTATATTGGGCCATAGTTCTTATGTGCTGATCTACTGTTCTGGCTCATCTCATTTAAATTGCATTCTAGCTCAGCTTGTTCAGAGGAAAAATGAATTCTGACAACTGACATCTCCTATTCATTATTGTTATTGGTGTAAATCTAAAATTTATGTTTTGAGTGCTAGCAAAACTATTGGACTCAGAGAATGTCTTTTCAATTATCCATGTAATAGTAAGCATTCTAAGTGAAAATCTGAATAATAACTTTTTTTTTTCCTATTTAGCATTGTCTTTTTCCCTTTCTCCATTCAAAAGTAGATTATTTAGTGCACTGTACAGCCTGTGAGTGAAAATTTTAAGACATTTCTATGCTCACCAACAGAGATTGGCTTCAGGGCAGGTAAGACTGCTCTGGAAAGGGATCTGTAGTTAAAAGGGACAATGAAATGCTCTTCTGGGGGCTTTCTGAAGCCTGGAATAGCCCTTTGCCTGCGCAGGGGGCTGTCGGTTGGTGGGCGGGCATCTGAGAGAGCCTGGGCAGAGCCAGCTCCACCCACCGTTGATCAGGCTTTAAGAAGCCTCGGGGTGGGCAGCGAGCTGCCACAGTACAGGGTGAGCAAACAGTGCTTGAGCGTGCCCCAAGGAGTGCCGCAGCTGTTTGCTGCTCGTTGGGCAGGGTGCAGATCTTCTGCCGGTGCACAAAGTAAGTTCAATTCTTCTGTCAGAGGTCAAGGGCTCAGGGTGACCTTGAGTCGCAAGGTGTCAGTTGCCTGTAGAGATCCAGCCATGGTTGCCACCAGGATGAAGGCTGTTAGAAAAACTGTGGGCACCCAGACAGAGGCCCCACACAAACATGTGGCATCCTGGCCTCTGGCTGCAGAGAGTGCTGGAGCCTGGCACTTGCACTGCGGGGTAGTGGAGACAATGTCTGTGTCAGATGTGAGCAGGTGAATGATCTGCTCAGTCAGGTGGCTGAGCTGAAGGATGAAGTGGAGAGGTTGAGGAGTATCAGGGAGTGTAAGAGAGATTGACTGGTGGACGCACTCCCTGAGAGAAAGGAAAGAGGTTGAGGCCCCATGTAAATCAGAAGATGCCCCCCCTCTTGTCACCAGGCAGAAGGAGGGGACCTCAGAGAAGAGTAGGAATGGAAACAGGTCCCTGCTTGTAGAAGCAGGTGAATCCCCTCCCGGCCTCCCCCACCTTCCCAGTTACCCTTGCAGAACAGGTATGGGGTCCTGCAGGAGGATCCATCCAGAGGAGGATGGTTCATCCAGGCCAAGAGTGCCAGAAAGACAAAGTCACCAGAGACCTGGCATCACCACTGGCTCCAAAGGGCAAAACAGACAGGTCATTGTTGTGGATGACTCTCGGCTGAGGGGGGCAGAGGGGCCAATACACCATCCTGAACCACTTCACAGGGAAGTCTGCTGCCTCCCTGGGACACGGGTTAGGGATGTGGCGGACAAACTTCCTGCCCAAGTAAACCCATCTGATTATTACCCTCTCTTAGTATGTAGAAGGAGCCCAAAATCAATTAAAAGGGATTTTAGAGCCTTGGGAAAGCTGCTTAAGGGATCAGGAACACAAGTTGTGCTCTCCTCTATCCCTTCAGTGGCAATCATGAATGAGGAAATTAACAGGAAAAGACAGCAGGTCAACTCATGGCTCTGGGACGTGTCAGCAGGACTTTGGGTTTTTTGATCATGGGCTGCTGTATGAGATGCTTGGCCTGCTGGTGGCTGCTGGGATGCACCTGTCCCAGATGGGGAAAAGGATTTTGGGGCAGGAGTTGTCAGGACTCATTTACAGGGCTTTAAACTAGTTATGAAGGGGGAGGGGGATAAAACCAGGCTCAATAGGGATGGGCCTAAGAAAAGTCTTCAGTCTACTGTCCTAAACAAGGTAATTAATGGTGGAAGATGGGACAGTAACAGCACAGGGCTCACTAACAGGTTAGTAACCATGGAAGCAGATATGAAACTAGAATTGAAGGGGGAAGGGAATAAAACCTGGCCCACCAGTAATGAACTTAGGGATAAAGAGCAAAGTATAGGGGTTACACTAGAATTGAAGTGGGAGAGGAACAAACCCAGTACCCCAGGGATAATCCTTGGGGAGACACAGCGGTGTTGGAGGTGATATCTGTACCTCGGATCAAGTGCATGGCTGCCAATGCCCGTAGCATGGACAATAAACAGGAAGAATTGGAAGCTGTTGTGCACCAGGGAAACCACGTTATAAATGCCATCACGGAAACGTGGTGGGATAGTCACATGGTTGGAGTGCTGCAGTGGATGGCTATAGGCTCTTTAGAAGGGATAGGCAGGGAAAGAGAGGTGGAGGAGTGGCTTTGTTAAAGAGTGCTTTGACTGCCTTGAATACAATGCTGGCAACTGCAAGGTGGAATGCCTATGGGTAAGGATAAAAAGGAAGGCCAAGGAGGCTAATACCCTGGTAGGAGTCTGCTACAGACCTCCTGAGCAGGATGAAGACACTGATGAGACATTCTTTTAACAACTTGGAGATGTCTCGTGCTCATCACCCCTTGTTCTCGTGGGAGATTTCAACATACTGTATGTTTGCTGGAAGTACAACACAGCAGAAAGGGGGAAGTCCATGAGGTTCCTAGATTGCGTGGATGACAACTTTGTGTTGCAGCTGGTAACCGAGCCTACTAGGGGTAGTGCCTTGCTAGACCTCCTGTTTACAAACAAGGAAGGGCTGGTGGGAGATGTAGTGGTCAGAGGTTGTCTGGGGCACAGTGACCATGATATGAATTTTCAATATGTGGTGAAGTCAGGAGGGCTATCAGCAAAACCTCTGCCTTGGACTTCTGGAGGGCTGACTTTGGTCTACTCAGGACGCTAATTCAGAGAGGCTCTTGGGATGCAGCCCTCAAAAGCAAAAGGGCCCAGGAAGGCTGGGCTTACTTTAAGGATGAAATGATGATGGCTCAGGAGCATGCTGTCCCTGTGTGCTGAAAAATGAGCCCAGCAAGGAAGAAGACTGGCCTGGTTGAACAAGGAGCTTTTGCAGGAACTCAGAAGAAAAAATGAGTGTATCAACTTTGGAAAGAGGGGCAGGTGAACCAGGAAGCATTTAAGGATACTGTAAGGTAGAAAGAGAATTAGAGATGCAAAAGCTCAGTTAGAACTTAATCTGGCCAAATCTGTTAAGGATAATAAAAAGTGTTTTTCTAAATACATTAATAACAAAAGGATGGCCAGAGAAAATTTTTAACCCTTATTGGATGAAGGGGGAAACTTAGTAACAGAAGACAAGGAAAAGGCTGAGGTACTCAACTCCTTCTTTGCCTCAGTCTTTAATGAAAACAGTGACTATCCTCAGGACAACTCGGCTCCCGAGTTGGTAGGCAGGGATGGGGAGCAGAATATCCCTCCTGAAATCCTGGAGGAAGTAGTTAGGGACCTGCTGTACCACTTAGACCATAACAAGTCAATGGGTCTGGATGGGATTCATCCTAGGGTGCTTAGGGAGCTGGCACAAGAGCTGGCTAAGCCCCTCTCAGTCTGGTCCTGGCTAACTGGGGAGGTCCCTGATGACTGGAGGTTGGCCAATGTGACACCCATCCACAAGAAGGGCTGAAAAGAGGATCCAGGAAAATATAGGCCTGTCAGCCTGACTTCAGTGCCTGGCAAGGTTATAGAGCAGATCATCCCGAGTGCCATCAAGCAGCACATACAATAAAACCAGGGCCTCAGGCCCAGCCAACATGAATTTAGGAAAGGAAGGTCCTGCCTAACTAATCTTATTTCCTTCTATGACTGGGTGACCCATCCGGTAGACAAGGGAAAGGTTGTGGATGTGGTCTACCTAGACGTCAGCAAAGCATTTGACTCAGTATCCCACAGCATCCTCCTGAAAAAGCTGGCAGCTCATGGATTGGACAAGTGCACCCTTTGCTGGGCTAAAAACTGGCTGGATGATCAGGCATGGAGAGTGGTTGTAAATGGTGCTGCATCCAGTTGGTGTCCGGTGACCAGTGGTGTCCCCCAAGGATCAGTACTGGGCCTAGTTCTATTCAGCATCTTTATTGATGACCTAGATGAGGGGATCATGTCTACTGTTAGTAAATTTGCAGATGACACCAAGTTGGGGAGCAGTGTTGATACCCCGGAGGGTAAGAAGAAGCTGCAGAGGGACCTGGACAGGCTGGGTCAAGGGGCTGTGGACAATGGTATGAGATTCAACAAGGCCAAGTGCAGGGTCCTGCACTTTGGTCACAATAACCCCATGTATCGCTACAGACTGGGGGATGAGTGTCTTGAGAGCAGCCTGGCAGGGGGGGACCTGGGAGTGCTGGCTGACAGCCGGCCGAACATGAGCCAGCAGCGTGCCCAGGTGGCACGGAAGGCCAATGGCATCTTGGCTTGTATCAGGAATAGTGTGGCCAGCAGGT
>JANHGN010001108.1:41034-52142 GCA_024605025.1 Megaceryle maxima | reverse complement strand
TTGGATCTTAGGAAGCATTTCCTCATGGAAAGGGTGATCAGACACTGGAATGGACTGCCCAGGGAGGTGGTGGAGTCACCATCCCTGGAGGCATTTAAGGAAAGATTGGATGCTGCACTTAGTGGCATGATTTAGCTGATGTTGTGGTGTTAGGTCATAGGCTGGACTTGATGAACTCGGAGGTCTTTTCCAGCCTCAATGATTCTGTGATCTATAGGAGAAATAAGTAGAAATAAAAATAAGTAGAATAAAAGAGATGGAAAGAATTAATCTGGGGGAGGTGGGAGCCTTTATAAACATTCTAGAAAATTAGAGGAAGAAGGGAAAATATTTTTATCATGTTCCTTTTTATTTGTTCCCTCAGATTTCTGTTTGACCCTGGTGATTTTGAAGTAGTACCAGGAACTCTGTACCCTTGTTGTACAACTATGTGCACAAAAGCTGTAAATCAGAGTTTAAGCTGTGTTGATGCCTTTGTTCTGATAACAATATTTCTCTGCATAACATCTATCAGCATCTAATTACACAAAATAAGAACAGCTCCCACTAAGAATATTTTGCATTTATTTTAAAGATGTTTCTTAAAGAAATTGGAAACTTAATGAGACAGAAAAATTCCCCATGTATTATTTAAAACTTACTTCTCTGCCATCACAACAGTTCACAGTACCCATCTGTTCCACAGTATGCAAGTTTTACTCTGAATACAAGTAATGCAAGCTGCTCTGGAACATTCATTAACCAGTGAAGAAAACAAAAGCATTTTCCCAGAAATTACCCTGGTATAAAAGCAAGAAGAAAAGCAAAACGTAGATGAAAAAAACCCAAAACAACCAAACTCTCCCCCCCAAAAAAAACCCCACCATCACATCAATATGCAAACATTACACTGCTCTGAGATTTTATTAATTTATGGATCTAAAAGGGTATCCATGCATGAAAAGAGTAATGCATGCTCATTCTTATTTTCCAACAGATCAATAGAATGATACAATCAATTGCTGTTTTTTCCTAAGTAGAAAATGTATTGATAATCCCATGGTAGTGCTGGGAGTAAAACAAGGAAGATGAGGATCTTTGACCTATAGTGGTACATGCATCTAGTATTAAATGTTTAGATAATTTTAATTGATGCACTATAAGCCTTAAACATAGGAGTAATTTATAGATTGTCTGTGCTTTATAGGTTGACATTCCTTGAAACTTGTAATGGGATTATTTGATGGAACCATTTCTGGGACACAAATAAGGAACATTTTGTTTCTTAATTTGATAGTTCACTGGCTTTTGTACATCCATAAGGCATTGCAGTTGCTGATGAGTTTTGACTTAAATTTTTTTCATACGGATTTAAAGCTTCACGTAGACTAGAATAAATGCATATTAAGATTCATGCAGCACAAAACCATATAATTTAAACAGGAAAGGATCTTGAGGTTACTCAGAGGGTCTCCATGCTTTGTCACTGCATCTTTAATCTCAGGTAGACAGGAGATACATGAGATGCAGCTACAGAATGTTTCTGTGAATAAGAAAATGATCAGCCTTGTATAATAAACTTTATAAAATCACGGCATCTGCTTTTTACTGAGAAGGAAAGCACAAGCTAAGGTTTGTTCAGAACAGTAAAGATTATCCAGACATACGCTTACAAGTCTTTCTTCTGGTCCTGAATCTTATACTGGAGACTACATTGTATTCTTGCCACTCCTCAAACTGCCTGAGGCTGAGGACAGAGGCAGTTAATGGAGAGACAGAGGTATGTGCAGTTCAGCTGTCCACAGTGCTAGGTGAGCGTGTAAATGCTTGGTGTGATGGTAAGGGGAAATGAGGAGACCAATACAGTCCATGAATCTTCTTTGCATTTAAATGGAAGCTTGTTACGAAGGGATGGGGAATGGGTTTCTTGGCAGCTGCAGCCCCTTCTTGTGTTTCTGACATCCGGATGCAATTCCCAGCTTTGGGTGTTTGGACAGCAAAGTGAGAAGTGTTTCTTTAGGAGAGAGATGTAGATGGCAATGGTTTTAAACTAGAGAAGGCTAGATTTAGATTAGATGTTAGGAAGAAGTTTTTTTGCTGTAAGGGTGGTGGAACTCAGGAACAAGTTGCACAGGGATGTAGTGGAGGCCCCATCACTGGAGACATTCAGGGTCAGGCTTGGTGATGCTCTGAGCAACCTGATCTAGTTAAGGATGTCCCTGCTTACTGCAGGGGTGTTGGACTAGATAAGCTTTGGAGGTCCCTTCCAACATAGGGCATTCCATGAGTCTATGTCCAGACTCAGAGCAGTTTTCACACAAAGGTGATTACTTTTTGTGATTGTACCATGTGAAAACTGAACACCAAGTTTGATAAATAGCAAACAAGGCTTGTTTTTTACACTTTCTATCTCTCCTAGTTCAAATTAAACTCAGAGTAATCTATGAAGCCTTTCACAAAGAAAGTATGAGATGAACAATTCCTACCTAAAATTGCATCCCTGAGTCTTTTACATATAATCCATGAACTTCCACAACTTTGTTCAAGGTCAGTGGTTGTGCTGTGAAATCTTAGATTGTGATTGCAGTGTTCTGCAATGCTAGAATACTATTCTATGAACAGAGGCAATGGCAAGCCTTTGGGAAGACCAGGACTGAGCTTTCTAGGATAAATATTTTGTATAAGAAGTTTGTATGAATTTGTACATATTTGTATATATTTTATCTGTTTTGTATATATTTATATAAGTATTTCATAGAAATATTTTTGTTTAGAAGTGGACAGCCAGCATTGCAGATTAGATGTCACAGCAGGTTCCCTTTAAGTTTGTACCTAGAAGACCACACTTTAAATCCCATTTTCTTCAGGCATAGGCTGTGGAGTATAAAAATAAAGTGTTTCAAGGGTCCTGAATTTGGGTGGTTAATTTACACGTAGAAACCTTGGTACCCTGCCTGATGACTCACTGCTGTAGTAAAACTTTACACAGGGCAGTCACTTTTGTTTAAATGTAGCTCCAGAAAACACCTCTGCTACATTACTGGACTCTGCCAGATAGGAAAGAGAGATGGTTGTTCTCCCTCTCAAAATATTTTTGTTTTTATTTTCATGTTTGTAACTGTTCTATCAGCCAAGCATTAAATTATAGCCAATGAACCTTGGTAGATTTTACACAGGGCCATGTTCTTCTAAAATTTTCCGGTTTATAAAGAAATTTCTGTCTTTACAAGAGACTTTAAAAACAATTTCTAGGGCATTGAAGTTACAGGAAAATGATACATATCCTGTTCTTTAAAAAAAATCATTATCTTGTATCTATAGCCAGGTGTCTTGCTGAAAAGATTTTCGAAAGACACTTTTTCCTCAGTGTGTTATATGGACCCTTTCCCTGGTGTAGAAATTGTTTCACTTTCAGGCATGGTGGTAGCAGGTGTGACTGCAAAGACCTTCTAATAGAACATATATGAATGTGTGATGAACCCTTGAAAGGATCCTGTATCGATGAATTTCAATAGCAGGAAAAACACAGTCCTAGCTTTGATGCAAGAGGTCATATGGATCTCATTTTGTAATTTACAGCAAAAACTCAGAAGCAACATATTTGTGAATCAAAATTATTCCATGCTGGGGGCAGGGGAGGGGAATGTAGGTAGGCAAGGTTTTGTGTGTCTGGTAGAACTGTGCTAAGAAGCAACGAGAGGGAAGGAGACCTCTCTCCTCCTCCCTCAATGAGCATGGTTACCCCATTGCAACACCAAAAATACAGGTGACAGAAGCACTCCAGAGTCAGATACTCTTTAATGGGTTGAAGAAGTACAAAGGGGAGTGGGTACCATCCTGGACTCCACACTGGCTTGGAGTTCAGTGAGCACATATGTTGCAACTTATCACCATTATTAAAAATTATTGTCTCCCATGGAAATAATTTTTCCTGAGTTGATATTTCCTCATGCCCATGTATTAGTGTCCCTGTTTTCTGACACCCAGAATAGGAGCTGCTGCAGGAAAAAGGGTGTGCTACATGGGAGCAGCCTGGGTTACATAGGACAACTGCCTGGTGCTGTGTCTGTCTTGCAGCATCATGTGGGGAAAAGCTGCTCAGCTTGCACATTTTACAATCAAAGGATCAAAGTGGTTTAGTCACTTTTTAGTGACACATAATTAACAGCTAATAAGTGATTTAAATATTCAGTATCATTAATTCAAAAGGTAACATTTTGTCAATCATAGAGTCATAGAAATGTCTGGGTTGGAAGGGACCTCTAGAGGTCATCTGGTCCAACCCCCCTGCTGAGAGCAGGGACATCTTCAACTAAAGCAGGTTGCTCAGAGCCTCATCAAGTCCTACCTTAAATGTCTCCAGGAATGGGGCCCCAACTGCCTCCCTGGGCAACCTGTTCCACTGCTCCACCACTCTCATTGTAAAGAACTTCTTCCTTACATCCAATCTAAATCCACTCCTTTCTAATTTAAAACCATTGGCCCTCGTCCTTTCACTCCAGGCCTTGGTAAACAGCCCCTCTCCAGGCTTTTTATCAGCTCCCTTCAGGTGAAGGTGGCTGTTAGGTCTCCCTGGAGCCTTCTCTTGTCAAGGTTGAACAATCCCAGCTCCTTGTCACAAAGTTCAGCTGGTGGTTGGACTTCAGTAAGTCCTGCCAGGGGCCAACTGAAATGGAAATAGACATTCCAGAGTGGTAGGCGGAAGGCTACAGGACACAACTTAGTGGACTTGCTTAAGCATGACAATAGTATAATTACTCTGACACAAGCTGGCAGACGGTCCTTGCTTCCCTTTAAAGGTTCAGGGTGTTTTTCTGAACAGGGATGATTTCAGTCCTTACCCTACTTTAAATTAACAGAAATTGCTCTGTGTTTCAGTGAGTTGGCACAGCAGCTTGTTCCACAAACAGCTATATTAAAAACAGTAAAGACAGTCAGGTGTTTAAACATGTAAATAAGAGTCAACCTTGTCAACCCTGATACCTGCTAAGCCTATGGGTCAGGTAACACTTGCATCGAGTATCAGACTCTACAGGTAGATATTAGTTGTAACTCGTTAACCAAGGAAGGGTAGATCTTGACCCCAACACCCATCTTTTTAGCCATGTTTGATGTCAATTAGACATTCAAATACAGAATCGATTGTTTGAGGAGTTTGTAGAGCCGATGAGTGCTCCCTCCCCCATAGCTTTTTGCTTGGTTCTGTGAAACTGCAAAAATCCAAGCCTTGTTGACTTGAGAGTGCAGTGCACTCCAGGGCCAGCCTTCCCCCTTTGCAGGCAGAGACTCCAGCTCTGTTGTGCGGACATTCTCTGGTTTCAGCACTGCAAGCAAGCCCAGCAGCTCTTGGTGGCTCTTAGACCAATAAAAGCAAATTTTTCTGTTGATCTGGGGGGAGTTTGGACCAGACCTACACCCTACCACTGAGAATTGATAGAATAAGCTGTTTACTCTGCTATTTTACTGTCTTGGCAGGAACATTCTATCAAAGAACCTAGTGTCTGAGTTTCAGCTCATATATCCCACTGTCTTCCTCTGGCAGTGACCCTATTTAATGCACTGAGCACAGAGAGTCTGTGAACCTTTCTCAAATTACTGCTGACAGATTAATGTTCCTGTAATTACACTAGCACATCTTGGAAACACAAATATTAATTAAGATTTTGAATGAATTTAGAACACTATTCAATAGTGTTGGAAAAAAAAAATCCTGTAAAAATTAAACAACATAATCATTGGGAAAATAATTAGTATTAGTCACAGCAGATAAATTAATTGTTAAAGTGATTTTTGGCTCAGGATTTATATCACACTTCTGAAAGCCTAACTAGTATAGATCAGGCAATATAGCTTTTTTCATATTTTAATTTTATGTCAGATTTTAAGTAGTGTCAGAAATATGTGCTATGTTTAAAGATGCTAAATGCTAAGTGTTCTCAAGCATTGGAACAGGCTGCCCAGGGAGGTGGTTGAGTCACTGTCCTTGCAGGTATTTAAAAGATGTATAGATGTGGCACTTAGGGACATGGCTTAGCAGTGGACTTGGCAGTGCTGTGTTTATGGTTGGACTTGGTGATCTTAAAGGTCTTTTCCAACCTAAATTATTCTATAATTCATTGGTATGTTTCAAAGCTCTATGACCCTGCTTCTTTGAGCTATTCCATGGCTGTGCTGAGGTTGAGAGGACTAGTAGTTCATTAAGAAGTCCATAAATGCAGATAATTTCATGCAATCCATAACAGATCAAGTGTTTACACTTGTTAAATAGCAATGACTGGTGTATTTTCTAAATTCTAGGGATATTTTGATCCTATATTTTTTCCTATAACAATTTGCTTTGTGCTGGAAAGGACTAGGAAAACATAGCTAATGGATCAACTCTCTTGATCATAGAGAAAAAGACTCTCATAATCAGCCTTTCTAGGCTTCCCCTCATGTTCACACACTGCCTGCCTTCTTGCTGCATAACACCACGAAGGCCCATTCACTCTCTTCTTTCAGGTTAGAGTCACAGAAAAATCAACATGAATTTTTGCCTTAGTGTTTAGTAACACAGTTAATAGCATATGCCTTCAGCGGGGAGTATTGCTTGTCTTTTTCCTTCCCATACTCCTTTGTTATGCTTTGTACACCAAAATCTATGCATTTCTTAATTCTGTAGTAAGTAAATGATGAGAAGGATTGGTGGGTCTGCTCAATGGGAGTGAAAGCAAAGATGGCCAACAGCAGCTAGTGGCTACTCCAGAAAGTTTCTCAAGCATCGGTTCGGTCTAGTACTAGAACTGAAACAGGTGTGACCTTTTTTAAGTATGTGCTTAAGTACTTTACAAAATGAGGTTAATCAGCAGTTCTTTCATCTGCATTTTATTACATGTAGCCTTTTTATAAAGCTTAAAGAATGAGACATTTAACCATATTACAATGTCAAGATTCTAAAAAAAGGTTTCCGGTGAAATATTTTTTGTTCATATGCAGGTCCTGAACGTCCTCTGTTTTCTAAGTTTGTATTCTGCATTCAAAGCCATGTATCTTCATGCTGTGTCTTCCCTCATTTGCAACAAATGCACAAATTTAAGAGAAGAAAATCTAGCATAGATACTAAAAATATTCCAGCATGGCTGAAACAAATGAAATCACAGCTTGCCTTGAAAATTATCAGCAGGAGAAATAAACAAAGAAATGTGTATTCTCTTATCTGTACTAAAGCTTTGATTAAGACAACAAAATAAGCAGACCAGAACATTCTTTGCTGTGTATATTTTAAAAGCATAACCATCCTTCAGATCAGGATAGCTACATATGAATTCACATCAGATAGGTAATTAACCTTATGCCTCAAAATATTTGAAATCTCCCTGTCCTTGAGAATTTACTGATGGCATATAGACTATTTACATCTTTTCTGAATAATTTATCCTGTCCTTCCATTATGCCAAGTGAAGTTATAATCTTGGATAATGAAGCATTGCTGAGTGAAAGTTAATACAGAGCTGCACCTCCAACTGAGAACAAATCTATGAAAATACTTTTTCTTTTTTTCTTTTCTTTTTCTCCTGTAGAACTTTACAAGTTCTTTAAATGTACTTATCCCAGCAATTCTAATATCAGAGAGTTTGGTTTTCTACAGCTTTTGCTAATATAAAACAAGGTAATTCAATTTATCTCAAACGAGCAACGCCTGATTTTTCACTAGTGTTAAGTCAGGGAATTGAGCCCAGAATATTTAACTCAACTGGAGACATGTGGCTCTTAACTTTATTCAGATGTATATTCTACATCAATAGTACCCTTAATTTCATGATATTTAATTAAGAAAAGTAATTTTTCTTTTCTTCAGAGTACTTGTACATATTAAACTATGGTTTTCTTATGTTTAGTTTCTTCTGCACGAAGAGACATACATCAGCTGGCTAAAGTACCTTGAGCTAGTCTTGTGTTGAAGAAAAAAGAACAGAGCAAGTTCCCTATAATTAAATTGTCCTGTGCAAGTTTGAAGTTGTGCTTGTGTTTCATAAGTATTTAAAGACCCACATGTATATCTTTGTAGGACACAAAAATATGCAGGCAATAACTTCCATACATTATTATAAACCACAAGACAAGCAACCTACTATTGTTATTTGTGTATTTTTGTTTGTAACATTTTAACAGTGTTATAGGAAGGAAAATACTACTGATCTTAATCTTTTTTACATAAAGCCTAGAAAAGGATGTAGGTGCAAGACTTTTCTCTTTATTGTACGTGCGCCAGTAGGAACAAATTCTTAATGTGAGCTGCTGATAGGGCTTCAAAGCCATGAAAGCAGATATCTTTCTTCCTCTGTCTATCCTGAATGCAAGTTACCTTCAGCAATTTATCAGCTTGTTTGACAGCTTACCCTCTGTGTTCTCTTTGTCCTTGCCCTTAATTTTGTTAGGTTTGAAGGTATTTCCTTATTTTTACATTTGTTATTTACAGTCTACTTCCCTTTAGCCTCAAGTTTCCTTTGCTGAAGCACATTCTGTAGGTAAGGCACCAAGATACTCCATGCTGATGGAAGCTCTATCTGGCTCTTTATTCCTATGGACATAGCAGGAAATGAATGCTGATGTGACATGTAGAAAGTTTATCAGTAGCTTTCACCATCTGTTTCTGGAGACTTTAAGTTTTCTAACAGTGTCTTTGTACAAAGGCAGTCTTTGAGAAAAGAAAAAAGTGACATCCAGTATAATGTAAGGGGAATAAGAACTTGGTGCCTGGCTCTGAGAATCACCTCCTCCCATAGGAAATGTTGTCAAAGTTGTAAACATTGGCCAGGAAGACAGCTCAGAATGACAGTGTTTGACACCCTTTCACTATTCCTTTTAATTTCCCTTTCAGAATGAAGGAACAACTTGAAGAATTAGAAGTGCAACTTCTCAAAGTCTTGGTTTCTAATTTTGCAGATCTTCTTTTCCCATTTTCCCTTTACATTTGCTTGTATCTACTACTGAAATACAGAGACAGCTACTTGCTCCCCTTTTCACTACTGCTGATAACCTCGTGTTTTGACTCCTAGCATCTGATGATAAAATTACAAAATCCAATGTGTAAAACAAAGTGGTTTCTTTGTTTGGTTTTTTTTGTGGGGTTTGGTTGTGGGCTTTTTTTGCCTTTTTAAAAAAAAAAAACAAAATCAAAAACAAAAAACAAAAGCTTAAATATTGTTCCCTTGGAAACTTAGGTTTATCTCTCCCCACCCTGGAATTCCTGAAATAGTATTTTTTTTACCTAATTGCAAAAACTGGTAGAAATGAGTAATGTGATAGAAAAGTATGAAGTAGAGTAGAAAACTACATTCCTAACAGCTGAAAGAAGGGATCAGAAGACTGCATAGGAAAAGGGCTGATGCCCTCTAGGAATGTGTCTCTCGAAGTGATGCAAGACTTCAGTACCTGGACGTGGTTCACAGCTTTCAATGGGCAGGTCACTTGGATGAAGCTTCCATTATGGGACCTAGAAACATGATAGTGGGAAAAATAAAGAAGATACTTATCAAAGATCACATTTGGCTTTTGGGATAACTTTATGAGATTATCTTCTTCTCCCCACTCCTGAAGAATTTCTCAAATGACTAGCCTAAAAGGGAGGAAATTGCTGGGTTTTTTAATGATTCTACAGCACATTGGTATTTTAGGAATATGAATTGGCTAATGGATGGATGGAAAGATGAAAAGAAAGTGCACTTTTCCAAGAAAAGAGTATCCAGCAGGCTTTACGTGTCAGTAATATTTGTTGCCAAAAATGTTTTGAATGTATCATTAGGACTTTTCATATATTTCAAAACCATTCTATTTCATATGAAAATGCACCTGCGAGATTTTTTCTTTTTTTTTTTTTTTTTTTTTTTTTGGCCAGTCTTAGTCCTGGAACCAAAGGGATCTGCTGTAAACTGAACAGACTATAGGCCATGAGTGTGCTTTGCTTTTTTTTGTGAAATTTAAGATTGCACTCAGCTGTCACAAACAGGAAAGGACTGGTGAGAGATGGGGTGATCAAACACCATCTTGGGCTTAGCGACTGCAAAGTGATTAAGTTCTCAGTCCTTAATGAAGTAAGGAGGGGGACTAGTAAAGCCTCCACCACGGACTTCTATGGTTGAGAGAGTGACCTGGGAGACAATCCTGAAGGACAAAGGGGTCCAGGAAGGCTGGACAATATTCAAGAAGGAATTCCTAAAAATGCAAGAGCAGGATGGCCCCAGGTGCTGTAGACAAAATGGCAGGGAAGACAACCAGCCTGGCTCAGCAGTGAGCTTTTGCTGGGACTTGGGAAATAACAGGAGAGTTTACCTCCTTTAGAAGAAGGGGCAGACATCTCAGAATGAGTACAGGGGTCTCATTAGGTCATGAAGAGAAAAAATTAGAAAGACAAAAGCCTAGCTGGAACTCAATCTAGCCACTGTCATAAAAGACAACAAAAAAAGGTTTTACAAATACATTAACAATAAAAAGAGAGCCAGGGAGTATCTCCATCCCTTATTGGATGTTGGGGGGGAACATTACAGCCAAGGATAAGGAAAAGGATGAGATACTTATGCCACCTCATTACCCAGAAACATTATGGAAAGGTTCATCTTAAGTGAGTTCATGTGGCATGTGCAGGACAACCAGGGGATTAGGCCCATTGAGTACAGGTTCAGGAAAGGCAGGTCCTGCTTGACCAACCTGTTCTTGTTCTATGACCAGGTGCCCCTCTCCAATATTCTCCTAAAGAAGCTGGTGGCTCATAGTTTGGACGGTGGTATTCTTTGCTGGGTTAAAAAATGGCTGCCCGGCTGGGCCCAGAGACTTGTGGTAAATGGAGCCAAATCCAATTGGTGGCTGGTCACCAGTGGTGTCCCCCAGGGCTCAGTTCTGGGGCCGGTGTTGTTCAATATCTTTATCAGTGATCTAGTTGAGGGGATCAAGCACTTCCTCAGCAAGTTTGCAGATGACACCAAATTGGGTGGGCAGGGGCAGGAAGGCTCTGCAGAGGGATCTGGACAGGTTGGATCAATGGGCTGAGGCCAGTTGTGTGAGCTTTAACAAGGACAAGTGCCAGGTCCTGCATTTCAATCCCAGCAACCCCAAGCAACATTACAGGCTTGGGGAAGAGGGGCTGGAAAGCT
>JANHGN010001108.1:0-40934 GCA_024605025.1 Megaceryle maxima | reverse complement strand
AGAAGAATTTCTTTCCTGAAAGAGTAGTCAGGTGCTGGAATGGGCTGCCCAGGGGGGTGGTGGAGTCAACATCCCTGGAGGTATTCAAAGAACATGTAGACAAGGCACTTCAGGACATGCTTTAGTGGGATGGTGAGGTTGTGTGGTGGTTTCTTTGTTGTTGTTTTTTGTTTGGTTGGTTTTGTTTTGTCTTGGTTTGGATTTTGGTTTTGTGTGTGTGTGTATTTTGTTTGTTCGTTTGTTTTTTTGTTGCTCTTGTTGGGTTTTTTGAGTTGACAGTTAGCTTTCCAACCATGACTATTCTGTGATTCTGTCAGACTTCTCTTCCCTATTTTGCCATAAGACATAATTCATCCTGTGAGTTGACTTAGAAGTAGAAATTCAGTAAGACTGGACAACATGCATTTGAGGACATATGCATTCCCTTTTGAAAAGGTCACTCTGTGTCTAGAACACAATCTCTTGTTTCTGTTCTTGTTTCTTTGCAGCTTTGAAAAGTGAAATATTCCACAGCACTTGTGGGAATATTTAGAGGCAGGAGATGTATGTGACTAATAGTTTTGATAATTATATCACTACTGTTCTTCTGGATGAAGTGTTTCCTATTTAAATATTTTTTTCCAATAGATTCTTCCATTTAATATTTATATACATCATGACAAAGCCCAGGTGCTCAAAGTGCTTTAAAATCAGTAAACCAAACACACCAACCCTGACTCGTAGGTTATTTTACTCTGGAGAAAATAAACCAGCTATATTCATAATCTATTGCTATGGTGCTGAAATATTTTTTTCTTCATACACTAAATAGTGAGAGGCAACAACACTTTTTTTAATCCATACCTGAGTCATCAATGAATGCAAAGGATCCTGGCCTTTAGATATGTACAGGTGGGTGGAACTGGTGGTGTTATGAAAGAGAATGGTTTGTTTAAACCAATTTTTTGTTTGTTTTGGTTTGGGTGGGTTTTATTGTTTGTTTGTTTGTTTTTCTTAGATGTGAGGAATTAAAGCACTTCTTAAGAGAAAAGAAACCTTGGACCCTGTTAAGTTATTCCATATTGATGCTGGCTAGTGATGCTTGATAGAAACAAGCTTACTGATGCAGACAAGGCTAATTGCAGCCTGTCTTGCAGTTGTGACAAGACTCTCAGCTCAAAAACTGACCTGGGGCAAAAGAGAGGGCCTGGCAGAGCTCTCTGGGGTGGGGAAGACCCTAGCCTTCCCTGAGGCCCTTCTTAAAGACCCTAGGGATGACCAACTGCTAGAGCTCTATCTTGCAGAGCTGGACTTGGGTACAGCCCCAAAATACCTGTAAGTGAGGGAAGGCTTGGGGCATTTACTGTTATCAGGTTTGTTGTTTTGCCCTTAGTAAAAACCACCAGCAATTACAACTTGTCATTCCTCCATGAACAGAGTGGCCAGCCTGGTGATATGCAATAAAAATAACTGAAGGAGTCAAAGACAGCTTTTTGAAGTATTTTTTATAAAGATAAGAGATCAACTGACACAGTCTTTCTAGCCACTTCAATAAATATAGGGTGGTGATTAGCAAATAAAACAGTAATTGTAGTTTTCTGCTCAACTCAGTGTAATTTGCTTAAGTATCTCTGTCAATCAAAGTTATATTTAGATTGACACTGTAGGGATATGTAAAACCTATTTATTTCTGAATAAATATTTAAAGAGATTATATAAGCAGTAATGTCCAAAGCCCAGAGATTTTTCCCTGAAAAGATGATTAGTTATTGATAATAGCCTAATAAAAAACTATTCATCTGGTTATCTAGAATAGTTTAAGCATTAGTAATAATAGCACTAGGCTTATGAAGTGGAACAATTCTTCCCCCCTCAGTGACATTAGAAATACCCACTGGGGACTGTGGGATACATGTGCACATCTAGAATAATAGATGGAAGGCGTGTAGAATAGGCTAAGGCATCTTAAATAATGTGCTCTTAAGTATCCAGTGCTAATAGAATCCTGTCTTTCACCCAGGAAAAAAAAAAAAGTTTTAATTTGGGTTGACTTCCTATAGGAGCTTCCACAAAACCAGAATTCAGAACACGTGCAGATTTCAGAAGTAATTTTGTTCTAAAATGTTATTTTCCATAAGTAACTGCACTGATTTGCAGAAGGGAAAGTGGAAAGATACTAATGGTATGAATGCAAACACAACATTTTAAACTTGTAAAAACTTGTAAAGAAAGTTATCACAATACAAAATTCTAGGTTATCCTATTTTGAAAAAACAAACCAAACAAACAAAAAACAAAACCAAAAAGCAAATCTAAACCAAAACAAAATGGAGTTTTCTAATTTTAATGGGGCCAGTAAAGAAAAAACAATAAAAGGTTTTCCCTCCTTTTTTTTTCCTATTGTGTTGTGGTTACTTGCTATGAAATATTATTTTCAGAGCTAAGTACAGTTCTATCCTTGCAGTAGCCTCCTGTCAGAAGTGGAAGTTTCTTGGTCTCAATCATTTCCTAGCACTGAAGCTTGTAACACTTGAAGTGAGTTTTTCTGCAGTTGTTAATTTTTTTCAACTTTTTTTTGAAGGAGAACTATCAAAAATAGATATGCACAAATGTATTGTTTAACTAAGAAGCATAATGCATGTCAAATTTCACCTTTTAATGATAACAACTCAGTCACTTTAAGCACTGATTTGGATATTGTTTAACTCCTTTCAGGTTTTTTTTGGTCAGAATTTCAGAGCTATGTAACAAGTGAAGGATATGTGAGTTTTCAATTGCAGAATTGTTGATGGCTTGCTTCTTCCAGTTTGCTGTCATTCATGGACCACGTCCAGCTCACTTCTACAGATTCCTAACTTATTCCTTGCCAATCAGAGGTAGTACTTCTCTCCCTGAGACTTTGTTATACATTTTAGGAGAGGGCTTCTCATTAATGTGTCATACTGGTAGTGTCATTGATGAATGCCAAAGTTGGAAAGAAGTGCTGGGATTCAACAGCCGGGAGGAGGCAGATGGAGTAAGTAGCAGCAAATGGCAACAGCCATATCAACAAACAAAGGATATATGTTATTTGAGTTGTTGATGCTAAGACAAAGCAGATTTAAGTATTTGGGAATAAAGCAGATGGGATGGAAGCAGCTTCCAAAAGCATGGAGAGAAGTTATTTCACCAAATGCATATGTCAAGTCATATGCCAACACAGATTACAAAAATAGATATTTACATTTGCAGTAAGTCTGTAGCAGCTTTGTGACGTGAAAAACAAATCTTTTTCTGTTGTTCACTACTGGTGAATGAATGCACTCTTTGTTTTAACGTGATTTGTATTTTAAAGTTGCATGTCAGGGGTTGGAAGTAAATTAATAGAGTTAATAAAAGTTACAAGCTACACAGAATCACTGAATGTTAGGGGTTGGAAGGGACTTCTGAAAATCATCGAGTCCAACCCCCCTGCCAGAGCAGGACAAAACTAGAGCAGATCATGCAGAACTGCATTCAGACAGGTTGTGAAAGTCTCCAGAGAAGGAGATTCCACAACCTCTCTGGGGAGTCTGCTTTACACTTTCTACAAGTCTTAGAGTAAAGAAGTTCTTCCCCATGTTGAGGTGGAACTTCCTGTACTCTAGCTTGGATTTATTGTCCCTCGTCCTATCACAAGGCACAAGTGAAAGAGTTGTCTCTGCCTTCTTGATGCCCAGCCCTTATGTATTTATAGACATTAATTAGATCCCCTTTCAGTCTTCTCTCCAGACTAAAAAAGTCCCATTTCTCTCAGCCTTTCCTCATAAAGTACAGGTGTTCCAGCCCCCTAATCGTCCTCATAGCCCTCTGTTGGATTCTCTCTAGTATTTCCCTGTCTCTCTTGAACTGGGGAGCCCAGAACTGGAGACCTCACTCCAGGTGAGGTTTCAATAGGGCAGAGTAGAGGGGGAGAACCTCACTCGATCTGCTGGACACACTCTTCTTAATGCACCCCAGGACACCATTGGCCTTCTTGGCCACAGGGGCACATCGTTGTCCCATGGAGAGCTTGTTATCTATCAGGACTCCAAGGTCCTTTTCCCTGGAGCAGTTCTCCAGCAGATTGCCTCCTAATCTGTACTGGTGCATTTTATTGTTCCTTCCCAGGTGCAGGACTCTGCACTTGCTCTTGTTAAACCTCATTAAGTTCCTCTTTGACCAGCTCTCTGTCTGTCCAAGCCTTGCTGAATGGCCACACAGCCTTCAAGTGAATCAGCCACTCCTCCCAGTTTCATGTCATCAGCAAACTTGCTGAGAAGACACTCTGTCCAGTCATCAAGGTTGCTGATAAAGATGTTGAACAGGACTGGACCCAGCACTGGGGACTCCAGTAGTTACAGGTCTACAGCTGGACTCTGCAGCATTTATCACCACTCTCTGGGCTCTGCTGTGTAGCCAGTTCCACCGTCCATTCATCTGTCCCACAATTCCTGAGCTTGCTCACAAGGATGTTATGGGAGACTGTCAAAAGCCTTGCTAAGGTCAAGGTAGACTACGTCGACTGTTCTTCCTGCATCTATTGTGATTCACCTTTTTCTAGAATCCATACATTGCAGACATGAAAGACAAAAAATTCTAGGCAGCAAAGGGTGAGCTGCAGTTTTTTCCCAGGTGTTGGACTAGGTTGTGCTTTGGCTTCTGCTACTGATGCTCAGCTTATCCCCCAGTGGACACCGCAGAGTTTCTTTGATTTCCTGTCTTTTCTTCCCCTCCCCAACTATTTCAATGCAGAAGTATGAGATCTTTCTCATGATTCAGGATATCATGGGACCTTGGTCTTGACTAAGAGGCCAGGATCTATGGCTACATAAAAATATGTTATTTACCTCTGAAATTAAACACCTTTTTACTAAGAATAAGCATGTTATATTTCTTTACATCATCTATACTGGCTTCACTACACTTGGAGGATATGTACCACATATAGAGCTCACAGTATTCTTCAGTGCCAACTGCTGCCACCGTAGAAGCTACAAGGTATTAATGATTTGGCAAAAGAGAAAAAGAAGCATAATCCGTTTGAATCAACTGACTGGTGAATATTTGCTCTAAGATTTAGTGATTTGTTTCATACACGAATGCTTTAAGGGCCTGATGTAAAAAATGGGAAGAAATTAGCTGGTTAACTGTATATGATGAGGATAGGAGAGAAGCATATAATTAGATAGAAAAGATGTAAAGCCAGCTCTTTAAAAAAACTGCTCATTCTTGTTTTAATAGTTGGCAGTGGATTTGCCGTGGTGGTTGTGTGCAGCTACTGCTAAATTATTGCTTTCATCAAGGCTTTCATTAAGTCCTTAGGTTTTGTACTTGTCCATTTTCCTGATGAATTCTTTTCTGTCTCGGTTTTAAATATTCTTTTTTTCTTCTGAAAGAAAAAACAACACAAAAGCAAAGGGAAATTTAAAAAAACTTCTATTAGTCGTAGAGGAATATCTCATAATTTCTCAAATTGATGTTTCCCCCTATAGTAGTTCTAATATTTTGCTGAAAGTCAAAAGCACGTTGGAGAATTTCTAGTAAAAGGGTGAGGTAGGAGAATTTTTTTTTTAAATTCTGTAAAAGTTATTTTCAAACAATAGCCATCAGAAGTTTGTAAGGTTCTTAA
The DNA here is from genome assembly GCA_024605025.1 of Megaceryle maxima. Classification (NCBI taxonomy): domain Eukaryota; kingdom Metazoa; phylum Chordata; class Aves; order Coraciiformes; family Cerylidae; genus Megaceryle; species Megaceryle maxima. The sequence continues at coordinate 35,326 of JANHGN010001108.1, read as the reverse complement.
TAAGGCTTCACACTAAGCAGCAGATTTTCTACTTAGCCTAAATGTAATATTTGTCAGGGAAGGACATTTTTCTATTTGTATTTATTGCGATTATATATGCCTTGTTTTATCCTCTTTCATTATAAAGATCTGCATTTTCCCCTGGGTATATAATTCATGGCTACAGTACAGGAAAAATAATCGATTCTCTCTCTATTTATTTATTTTTTTAAATGAACTATAGTCTTACAGATGCAATTGGGTTTAAAACAAAATGTGCTGTGCTGCAAGAACATCAGTCAGGAAATAACCTTTGAAAAACTTCTGAAAAATCAAGACATTTCCCTAGTATTTCAGAAGTAAGAGAATGTTTTTTCATTCTCAGAAGTTGTCCAAAGTTTAAAGGCTGCCTTTTTTTTTTTTTTTTTTTTCCTCTGTTTTACAAACTTTGTAAACAGCCATTTTGCATTTCTTAACCTAATATTCTTCAGGTAATTTGAACTAGACTGAAAACACTTCCTAATGTTTTGTGGTTTAATTGCACAGCAGTTTGCAGTTAATAGAGCACAGCAGTTTGGAAAGTGAATCTCCTTAGCATCACATCCATCTTTTCCTTTCTCTGTGAAGAATCTTAGTTATCCTTCATTTGGGAAGAGCAGTGGGTCTCTGTCTTTCTAAGACAGACATGTCTGTTTAAAAGGGATGCATGGAAAGCTCCCTCCCCACACTCTTCAAACAAGCACATCTCTTAAGACAATAAAGTGTCTAAATCATTGCATTATTAATAACATACCAAAAAGCCCTCTCTTTCCAAGTGGAATGCTCAATCACTTGAACTTTTTACTCTGAAATTATCAGCAGCAATTTTAATGGTGCAGCTGACTATAAATGGAGGCAGGTTGCCCATGGCAATGTCAGATGGGATCGCATCAGGCTGAAGACCCTGGCAGTAATCTGGGCTGACAGCTTCCCCCATTACTGCTTTTTCCTTGCTGCTCCATTGGCACACGGTGTGATGCAAAGAGACAGGCTGTGTGCTGGGTGCGCAGTCGATGTATCGGCGTCGTGCGCTGTGTGCATCCATCCTGAGCTCACAGAGTTTCTGTTGTGAAAGTCTACAGATTTGGTAAATAGGTTACAGGCTTGGCAAGGCCAGTGAAAAGATAATTTTCTTGATAATGGGAATTAAACAACAGTGAGGAGTGATCTTTGTAGTCCGGGAATGGTTGGTTTTTAGCTGTGCTGTACTGTGACCTTCCAAGTGTCTTCCCTCTAAAGTGTTTCCAGGATGAATACCTTGTTAAATCAATTAAAATGATGAACAGTAGAGGTATCAAAATTTAGTGAGTAGCTTTAGGAACATGGGGTAATTATAACAATTCTCCTTTTCAACTATTTTGTCTGCTTTTGACAGACACCATTCTTTCTTTTTTTAATTTTTTTTACTTTTGTCCACATAAGTCTCAATACTTTGAGAGTTTTTTTCTGCTTTGGTATTCTGAATGTTAAGGTACTTTGATTTCTAGGAAACATTGTGTTCAATAAGAAAATAACACTTTTTTTTTTTTTTTTCTCCTCATGTTCTACTACCACCCAATATAAACATCTACTATAAATTTAATGGTAAATATTAGATTCTGAATAAATATTTTCAGAAAGGGATGGACTTGGTAATTTGAAGAGAATTGTGGAGAGAAATGGGAAAAGTAATACTTAAAAACAAAACAGCAAAATCTCCTCACTCTTTTATATAACTCTATGGTCTAGCAAGCTGTCAACTGTCTTTATGCTGGACATTAATGATCAACTTACCAGTCAGGCACTGTTAAATAGAAAGGAATTTTTGTGCCCTGTGAGATGAGATGTCACTGAGGAGGGAGGAGGTTGTCTCCTTTTGTTGCACAGAATGGGACGTTCCAGGGAACCTTTGTATCATATTTTTTATAAAACTTACTGTGATGTGGGAAAATATCTTTTGGTTGGAATCGAGGCACAATTGAATTTGTTCAGGATTTATAATTAGAGGTAGACTTTTTGGATTCGTAAGACTTATAGCTCTGGTTAGTGTATGTATTATTCCTTAAGAGTGCCTTATGAGGAGAGGCTGAGGGTTGTTTAGTCTAGAGAAGAGGAGAGATTGAGAGGAGGAGCCCTTATTGCTCTCTACAGCTACCTATAAGGAGGTTGTAGCGAGGCTGGTGTTGGTCTCTTCTCCCAAATTACTAATAATAAAATGAGAGGAAATGGCCTCACATTGTGTCAGGGAAGGTTTAGATTGGATACTAGGAAGAAATTCTTCACTGAGTGGTTAGGCACTGGAACAGGCTGCCCAGGGAGGCAGTGGAGTCATCATCCCTGGAGGTGTTTGAAAAATGAGTGGATGTAGCACTTGAGGCTATGGATAGATAGGTGTTAGGATGAAGGTTGGACTTGATGATCCTAGAGGTCCTTTCCAACCCTAATGATTCTATGATTATCATTGGCAACCTTAGCTAAAGAGACAAGATGGAGAAGGTCATAAAGTTATCCATCCTCTAACTCAGAGATGATAAATTCAGGTGATGATTGAAGCAGAGAAGTAGCTGGGTTGGAGAAGCTTATCTGGTATTTTGCTGTACTGTGCTTCTTATCTGGGGGATACAGATAAGATATAAATTACATGCAATAGAGTCTTCTGGTGATGTGAGAGTTATCCACCTCAGTGTTGCAGCATCTACCAGAGCTTCCAACAAGTCTCAAAGTGTGGAGGTAATCTTTGTCCTGCAAGCTGTTGGGCATAGTGATGTTAGGCATAGCGATGTCCAGAATATGGGAACTAATGAAATCTGTTTCCCAGCCTTTTGCCCTGAGGTAACAAGCATGAGCTCTTCCCAGGGGTTAAGGACCACCTTCTGGTGAGGGTCTGTCACAAACATCTGGCTTGACCATTTGCTGTGTATGAAAACCAATTGTGAAACTGGAAGCCTGACGCAGAGCACATTGCAGATCACATCTCTTCATCAAGGTGATGTTGCAGACAGTCAGGAGCATGCCATGGTATTTTCTATACCCCCTTGAAAGCCTGTTTCTCCCGTCATGTCACGCCTTTGAGCTTCACCAGTAGATGGACCACTCAAAGAAATTTGTGCTTGTTCCTGTTTGCAAGGAAGTGCTGTCTCTTGGCTTTGGCAGTAGAAAAGCCTGGTTTTAGGTACAGGAGTGCAGTTTCTCTGTTGCTGCAGCACTTTCTATGGCTTTTTTTTTTTTTTTTTTAATAATAATTTGAAGCTGTGGTGATTTACTTAGTCTTGAGTAATGGTTAATCTCTGCTAGAAGTTTATACTATTTTCTGGGGAAAGAGTGAAACAGCATATATGTTTTTCCATGAAATTGATTACAGTTAAGAATGTCCTGCTTAATTATGAGAAATGATGGCCTTAGCTCACTAGGATAGAGATGTGCATGTTTATGTGGCAGGCACAGACAGGTCTAGGGAGAGAGTATGCTGAAAAGGGGAATAAATGCAGCTCTTAAAAGATGAACATTTTATCTGCATTACCTAAGTTGTACCTTACCCAAAAGTCCAGACAACACAATAGAAAAGAGAGAAGCACCTCTCTGAAAATCAAAGGCTTTCAGTTCGCTAAAACTTAATTTCTTATGGTCTTGAGAAGCAGCTAAAATAGGAAAATGCTGAATGGTCATGCTAGGAAGCATAAAGCAAGAAAATAATTTTTCACTTACTGATTCCATTTTGGTTTCTCCTCCATCATATTAACCTCTTGAGAGCTCAGGGCAGGAGGCCTCTCCCTTGGCACAGTGTCTCTGTCAGCCCTCTTGGCCTTCTAGGTATGGCTGCAGTAGTGATAAGACCCAAATCCAAGCAATTTCTCAGCTTCACAGAGGAGTGAATAGCTCTTGGAGAAGTACAGCGTGCTGGAGAGGTGATGTGGAGAGCAGGCACATCTGAGGCTTACAGGAAGAGTGTAGTTCTTGTACTTAATAGTGATTCCAGACATTTCTCCCTGTCCTTAAAGGTACTTTTTCTTATGATGTTTCCTCAGTTATCTGAGCCACCTTCTGCCATAGTCATTTACAGATTTTATATATATATATATATATTTTTATCCAAGGATGCTTTTTTTTAATGTCTTTTCCTGTCAATCTAACTTTGCTTATTTCTCACTGTGTCAGCTGGAATATATGGTATTAATATCAAAGGAAAATGTAGGCAGCTGGATTATTAGAGCCTAGGTATAGTCAAGGTGGGATAGTTTAAAAAGAGAAAACAACCACCTGAAATTGCATCCACAGATCTCATCACATTCACAACTTTTTATAGGAACATAAACAATGTCTCAAGTAAACATCATCAAAAGGGTAAAGATTAAACACCTTTGTGGTTTCTATTTGCCTCTTTCCAAATCATTAATATGCCTTTGAAGAAGAAAAATGTTTACAGTGCTTATTTACTTATATGTGCATAGGTGAAATGTATTTGCCATGTGTTGAGTACTGTCTGGGAATACCAGCACTTAGACTTCTCACCTGAACCAAGTCGTGCCCCTGAAATGGGTAATTTTCACCCTTCTGATTCTCAGGAGGGGGGAAAAAAAAGAAAAAAAGTTGTATAAAGCAAAGTGGGTGGTGATTTTTTTCTTTGCTTTCTTGATTTGACTTGAAAAAGAGATGTAATTTAATTGAGCTGTGGTCAGAAAGGTATTGTTCTATTGAGCCTGGCTGGTGTTGGACCAGGACCACTCAGTAGATTGATTATATACATTTCGCTGAAAAATATAATGATTTGCTGGTGTATAAACTTTCAAGAGATTTCAGGATCACAGCATTTAACACCTACTCTGCAGTAAGTACATTAGATGTGTCATATAAAGCTGCCTGGATGGTTTCACTGGGAGCTGGAGGTTGTTTCACATCCAGCCTACCTGCAGCTTCTCCTTAGGGCACAGTGCAGGGGTAGTGGACTCCTCAGCTCTTCAAAGAGCCTTGGGAAGGGCCAGCACTTTTGGAGAACTTGCCTATCTGAAGGCTGACCATGTGCTTGGAAAGGGATTGCTCTGACCATTTTACTAAGATCTGGAATTCAAAATAAAAATCCTTTAACAGATCCTGTTGGAGGATACAATTGCATTCTGCAGTCTTTCATGTAGCTCCATAAATAGTCCACATACAGAAACAGCACAGAAACACATTCGCAATTATCTCTTTATTCAATTCCCCCCTCTCCCCCCACCCCTTTTTTCCTTGACCTCTTTTTTCAGAGGGTTTGGCAGATTAACCTCACCAAGTTAAACTCAATATGTACTGAGGGCCTGAGTGCTCAGAAAGCTTCATCTGTCAATCCAGTAAGATGTCACCTCTCACTGTCTCTCCTACTGCTGTTATAAACCCAATGTCACTTTATAGTGTGTCCTCCTTCATGCAGATTCTGTATTCATACATCCTTCTTTCTAACATTAAGCAAGTACATTAGTGTTTATATGTAATATGAACAAAAAATACTTTTGAGATATTTATAAATAAATTTTATGGACAATCAGTAGTTAAATATGTTGAACATACTAATTTTTTTCATGGAGCTGGCATGAGGAGCTGCCTAGGACCAGACTGGAGTGCTGAGGTAGGAGAGAGATGCAAGGGGCCAATGCAAATCTCAAAAGTGACAAGAAGAGTTGAGCACAGCTTGTAGGGGATAGTAGAAGGTCAGAGACAGACAAGGTGTCAGGGAGAAGGTTAGGAGTCATCTGGAGATGTAGAAAACTTTGACACTGCAGAAAGCTTGACTCCAGTGTGATCATGTATGAAGGGGTTGAGGAGTTTGGAAATCCAGAATTACTGTGGCAATTCAGCAGTGCTTCAACAGGGCTGGGAGGACTTGGATAGGCTAACGAGGACAAGTTGCTAAAATATATTAAAAATTATGTTCAGGTGAAGTTGAGTTGTCAAACCCATTACTAAATCTACTGACCCTTTCCTAGGAAAACATGAAAACTAAGAGTGCACGTAACAAGATACATGATCTGAGAATGGTGCAGACTGCCAGGGCCTTTATCAGCTAGAATAGCTTGAAACCTTCCTGGGGATTTATTGGAAGGTGTAAATAGGCAGCAAAAAAATCTTCTACCTTGCCACAAATCTGGTATAGTGTGGTTGTGAGTAGGATCTGCAGAGATAGCCGGGCCTCTGCCTGACTATTGAGATTCTGGAGGAATCTGTACTTTTCATCCATGCCTATCTAGACTGACAGACAGACCTTGCTGCAGCTTTTGCTTCACTAGCAGCAGTAACCTCTCAGCAGCTCTACTTTCACTTCTAATGGTAAGAAACACTGGAGTTTGAACCAAATCAATCTTGTAACAGCAGATGTGAGAAACCATTTGAACAAAGGAAATAAAATCATGCCAGCACTTCCCTTCAAGTAAACACCATCCTTATCTTAATTCTCTGGAGTACTGAGACTTCTGCTGTAACTCTCCCTTTCCACAGGTTTGAAACTACATTTTTCTCACAGTTATAATCCATATAATCCTACTACATGAGTTTAGATAAGAATTAAATTAGTGACAGGGTATTGTAAGTGGAAATTTGGCTTTAAGCATACTACACAAAGACTGGTACTGTTGATCCAGGTTCCACAGCAGGTTTATTGCAAGATGGCCAATGCAGAGGGGTCAGGGATGTTAACTGTAATGAGGTTTCAGTTTCCTCAATGAGACTGTTTTTTCACCTTATATTAAACTGATAAATACTTGAAATGCTAGTCAGTATTTATCTTTCAACTTTATTGCATAAATATCAGAATGCTTGAAATAAAAAGTCTTTCCACTCCTAGTTTTTAAGATCCTTTAGATTGATGTAATAAATACAGCTTTGCATGATGTTCTTTCTTTTAAAAGTATTATTACCTAATGCCCAAAGATCTCGAACAGCTCTTTAAAATACAATAGCATTGCAGCTAGGAATTGAAATCATGTAAGCTTCCAATGAGCTCATCTGTTCGCATATGGCAAACAGAATAAACATTTTGGAGTTGTCAAATGTGCTTTTTTTCACTTGCAAGCTAGGAAATAATTCTTCAAAAGTCATCAAGTGAAATTAGACTTCTCTAAATGGAAAATTTGTATCACTGTAAGCATTGCTGTGGTTTGGTTGCTTGGCTATCTTTGCTATAAGCACGTACACGATTCCTGGTCTGTTTAGGAACTTGACTTTGTTAGGCTGTTTTTATAGCTGGAGATAACATTCAACTTCACATTTGAGAATAGTAGTATATGATACTACAAGAAATGATGATTTAGGGGAAAAAATAGTATTAGAAGTAGATAACAATTTAAAAAATGTAATTATAATGAAATTTGACAACAGCATGAATCAACTCTTTTTTGTGATTGGTTTTCTTCTTAGAAGGTTACTAAGAATCTGTGCAAGGTGTAATAGAATAACAGGGTTTATAGTGAAAATGCAGACTGAATAGTAATTTCTGCTGAGAGCACCGAAATACCAACTTCTTAAACTTTGTATTAAGGGAAGGTTTGTGCAAGATGTGAGGTGGTGGGGAAGCTGTTGTGTATGATCACACAGCACAACCAGCGGTCTGCACAGCAGTGACAAAATCGTGTCCTCTCTCGCAAAGGCAGGAACTCAGCGTAGCACTTCTGTGCAACACACAAAATGGTCAGAACAGACTATTTAATCTCTTCTGGAATAAAGGAGTTTAGAGAGTGGTTAGAGATATCTGAGGGGCTTTGGGTCATTACCTGTCATTTCATATTTATGTATGAAATATGGGGAACAGTGTAGAAATACTGCCTTCTGATACACATAGGTCTCTGGCAGTAGTCCTTCAGAAGTTTTAAATCTGTAAATTGCAGACTTTATAGGGCCCAAAGCAGCATAAGTCCTGAACACATGTTTTTTGGCTCATCAGTCCATGAAAAAGTGGTTCCAGTTCAGAACAGTACTTTGTGGGTCTGATTTTAATAAACATGAACAAAACCCATTGTTTGTCTGTACAGTTCAGGTGTTAGCTGAGGAAAACCCTTGTAGCCTAGAATACAATTGCAGCCCTGAAATACATGAACACTGAACGTATAAAATTCCCCAATGCTCAAAGTAAAGCCCATGTTTAAGTTTCTGCACGAGTAGGTCACAGTTGCATGGGAAGCTGTGAGGTTGAGATTCCAAAATGCATTTTGCAAAGTGCCAGCAATTCAGATTGAGCAAATGTCCACAGTGTGCTCTGATACTGTGAAACTTGTGAGATTTTTTTCCTCATTCTTTACAAACTGTGTCTGTATCTCTGTGGTTTGGTTAGTGAGTTGCTGCAGGACACAAAGAAATAATTATTTCTGGGAATTTTCTCACATTATCCAAGACTATAATGGATCCATTTTGCAGAAATCTTTAAACCAGGCTCAGATTCTTTTCTCCTCAAGTCAGGACAACCTCTGTAACTCTTAACCCTTTAATCAATTAATTATCCCACTCGATGAGTGAAAACAATACTGCTTTGAAAAAGTAGTGGGCTACTACTTGAAAAAGGAGCCGGTTGCAGTCTGGAAAGTGCGTGAAAGAAAAACAGAGTGGATGAAAGAGATTACAGCTGTGGCTCCTACCCTCAATGTCACAGCGTTAAATTATGCTGGAATATTAAGTCTGGACTTTGATGTCCCTTAAACTTCAGTGGTTTAAGGGCATGTCTGTATCCATGAATTTATTTCTGGGGTACCTCCTGTGTAGTCTGGACTCCCTGACCAGCTCTGTCACATCCTCTGTGAAACAAAAGACTAAAATCATCCTTAATTGTTGAAGTTATTTAATTTCTAAAAGCTAAGCAATAGGGATGCTCCTGAAAGTTGATCCTTAGTGTATTCTAAATTCACAGCTTTGCAGATTTAGGCTGAGAGGATACTGTGACACTTAAACTGGGTATAATTCAAAATGTTCATAGTATGTACTCTCAAGAGTCAAAAGATGCAACCTAACTCAAGCATTTTAAAGTCTCTACTTTCTATCACTTCCCATTCCACTGGCTTGCTAGATCTGATGTTATTCCTATTCTGTATTAGTTATGTTCCCTTGTGTCCCCTTGTGGAACTGCTTCCCAGAGGCCCTCTGCTTCCAGATCCCCAGACGAACTTGTGGCAATATAGCACATTTCAGTCTGGAGCAGGGAAATCAAAAAGAGAGAGAGGAAAAAAAAAAAGAAACCTAAGATTGTTAGGAGGAAGTGGGCGACCTGGATTATAACTGGTTATAAAAAGAAACTCTGTGTGGGCTGGATCTGATTTTGCAGTAGATTAATATGTTGCCAGGTTCTCTATGCAGGTGGCAGGAGGAGTCTGTGTGGCTGAAGAGGCCTCCCAGTTTCCACCTTGCTGGATTTTCTGGGTGTTATTGTCTCAGTCAGATAGACTTCATTTAGATTCAGAGCTATCTCTGGTGGTAGTAGTGCTTTCAGAACCCCTGACCTACGGGGAGCTGGCACCCCAGACTTACACCAGCACATTCCTCTTGCACAACTGCACGTCTCTAGTCACCCTGACCTCAATTTCTTTTACAGTATTATTTCTTTTCTTAAGTTTTTTTTTCTGCTGAACGAAATGTCAGCAGATAACATCAGTGTTACTACATAATTTAATAGTCCCAAATATGGGTTTGAGTCTGACTCAACATCCTTTTTAAGTAGACAGTTTAATATTTTGATAATATTTGCCTATAACTCCCTACACTGGGGACTAGCAAGTACAAGAAACATGACTTCAGACACATAAATATCTTATATTCCTCTCTCCTAATATTTTTTTGCCAGTTGTCAGAAGTAACTGTGTTGTATCTGTTATGTATGGCCCAAAAGGAGGTGGTAGGGGTGTCTGTGCCTCTGTCTCGAGGCACCCATCTCTGTAGCCCCTTTATTTCTCTCTGGGGGAGTCCCTGCTTGTCTGCAGCTGCTGACTTAATGCTTCCATTCATATGCCTGAATTTCAAGTGATTTGCCTTAATACTTGTATTATCTTAGCTTCTGGAAGGATAACAGTAGTGGATGAGGCAACTTGTCTTCTTTGGGCAATTTTTTTGGATATCTTTCTGAGAGGAGATACGTGGAGGGAAGATAAGCAAAGAAGATCTTCTTTTAATATTGCTGTATTAGGGTTAACCATGAAAGAAAATTTAAAGAATATTGTATTCCTGTGAATGTCTTCCAAAATCCCTGTTTTTTGTACCAGACTGTTTTGAGGATCAGAACTGCAAACCGAGAGATACAATTTTTCACAAAGCTCTGAGAAAGCTTTAGAAGAACCTGTTTCTCCACTGTCACATGATCCCTTTTCACTAGAATTTGCCCCTTTGGCAGTATAAATGAAATGTCTTGGTTGGATATGTTCTCAGTCCTAGAATAGATACTACATACTCGGGGTGTGGGGGGGAAGCTGTTTCACAGAGTGCTTTTCCTGCAAGCCTCACTCATGCATATCTACAGAAGGAGCCATTCCCTAGCTTTAGTATTTGGCCTCCACATTTCAGCCCAGTGACAACCTTAGTGAAGCTTTTACAATCTTTACTGTAACTCTGAGTGTCATATTAAAGATTATATTAGCTGCCAACTGTATCAGTACTGCTGTTGGTCATAGGACTCATTAATTCCTGCAACTGCCTTTGGAAGTCAAGTAGTAAATAAACTGTAATAAAAACTAACGAGACCTAAATGTTTTGCAGTCACAAGACCCCATTCATATCCTTAGTGAAAAAACTTAGGTTCAAAAAGAAGCTTTTGCCTCTGAAGCTCCTCACTTCCATGAGGTGGTGTCTGGTAGGGTTATGGGTCACAGCTGCAGCAACTGGAGCCTTCAGCTTCTTAAGAGCAGGGAGACAAAATTCTTACTCTTCATATTTAAAATGTAGCAAGACATGGTGTGGTGTGTTAAGAGGACAAAGAACGCATAGGGCAGGACCTCAGACATGTGCTCAGAGATTTACCAAAGTGAAGGGGCTCCAAGACCTGTAGTTTCCCTTTTGAGCTTGACTGTTCTATAGAGCCATCTGCCCCAAGGCTGTAGCTGCCAGACGACTGCTGTCAGCTGCAGCGTGTGGCACACAGCTCCATTCCAGGTCCTAGCAAGCACTTCTCTCACTTGCAGTTTATATAATTCAGTAAGAACTCTGGAGATCAGGCTCTTGGGAAGGCCTCCTGAGGAAATCATGCCTCCACTGGAATCAGGTGCTCACAGTAGAGTGCTGCTTGTATTTTCTGGATCAGCGTTGAACTACATGGATTTTGTTACATACAAACCATACAAGCTTACTCTGAACAAGTGCTGACACAATAAATGTACCTGTAAGAAAGTGAATTGCAAGTTGATAATCACTTTAGTCTCTCCTTTTGCACGAGACTATATTTTTATGAGGTGCAGTTTAACCTGAAACTTGACCTATCTTCCTGTTATTAGTTAAATCAATAATTGTTCTCTACTAAGGGACTGAGGAAAACAGTGGAACTTGCAAAGCTGCTTTGAAATTAATTTCCAGTGGGGTGAAAATTCATCTTAAAAATTAAAATTTCTCTCAGATTTTTGTTGTAGGTAGAAGATTAGAAAACTCTCCTGGTAAGATTGCAGGAACTCATTGCAGCTTCATAATATTATTTTGTTCTCATCACGGCATTAGTGTTTCCCTTAAAACTTTGGCACTTTAATCACTAAGAGATGCACTTTAAGTGTTAATTGAGTTTGGAATTATATTTATGTACATAGAAGCTCACTCTGAAATGACCTTGGCCCTTGTTGCTGGTTCATGACACTCAGTTTATTCCTGTTTCAATTTTTAAATAGACACAAGGCTAATGTCATTTGAGGATTTGTTTTGATGCACTCCTTCAAGCAGTGATTTTTGCCAGAAATGGTAGAATGAGCAGGTTTTGCAGAGGTCAGTAGCTTTTTATCAACTTCTGTGGCTGTGCAGGGATGAAGGAAGAAGTGCTGGCTGCTCACCCTTTGCTGGTTGGCTTAGATGTGGTCTGCTTGTTTGGTGTCTGAAAGGGGACATAGTGCAAGTGAAGAATTTGTCTTCCAGTGACAAATAAGTGATTTAGATGCCTTGTTAGCATTCGAGTCCTCAAAGGACTTTTTCAATGAATAATAATGGATTAACCATGTCAAGTCTACTTCAGGCAATAGCAATATGCTCCCTCTACCAAGATGATTCCTTTCAGTTAGAATGCATTTCTTCTCTCCTGCAAAGTCCTTCTTTGCACTGCTAATGCAGCTTAATAAGCGTCTAAAGTTGTTCGTACATGGCATGAATGTCAAGAAATCTGTGCTCCTAGTAAAATCTCTCAACCATTATAGGATTTGCTTAGATGACAGACTTTATGTGAATGGAGGATATTAAATTTATGCTTCAGCATAGCTCAGTACTTCTTAAAGAGGAAGTGGTGAAGCATGTCAGATTATTTACCGAAGTACTGTAAATATCACAGTACTTATGTGAGGCTGCACTTACGTGAGTACAAAGAAGGAAAATGCATTAGGGCTGTCCTCTTTACCAAAGCTTTGCACTCTCAGCTGTATGCCACACACTTAACAATTGTGTTAAGTGATATTAAGTTGCAACCTCAGGTCTGAATTTACAGAACAGAGAATATGAACTGTGATAGCAAAATGAGGGATTAGTCCTCTCTGTCTCTACTTTTATTCTTCAGTCTTCAGCACTGCCTGCTAGATGTAGTCACTGTGCAAAATCAGGGCAAATAGGCTTTAACCTGGGGATACGGTACAGCTCATGCAGCAGCAGTTTGAACTCTGATTTCTTGTCTAAAGTCAGGAAATTTTACTTGCATTGTGACTTGCAAAAGATTTAACTTCAGTGAAACTGGAGCAGCATAAGGCATTGGTCTTCTGAAGTTAACCAAGCTAGCTCTGAGCAAGTCTGGGACTCGTGGCCCAACACTCCCTGCTTCTAACTAAAGGTGTTAGCTTGGGTAAATGTTACTGTTGACATGCTTTTGTGCCTTCTGGTTCCCACTCAGTGACATCTACCTTAGCTGTTGTTATACATCCCTGCCTGTGCTGGGTAGACAACAAGCCCTTGTGATTCAGCTGTTATGGAGCAAGAATGAACCAACAGCAGGTTTTCAGACTGAACTGAATCCTCCAAATGGTCACTGATGGTAACTCTGAACCTTGGAGAAGACAAATGTCCCCTAGCACTCTTCACGAGCCAGGGGTACCGAGCCTCGTGCCAACGTTTCTGAGCAACCAGCTAGAAGGCAGATCCAGTCCTTGAAGCTATTATGACCCATTTTTGTGCTACTGTGTTGACACTAGTAAGTCATGTCTGAATTTTTCCAGTATTGACAAAGTCATACAAAAGCATCTGTGGCTTCAGAGCAGAAGCAGGTCTGCAGTCAGGCAACTGTAGCCGGCAATGGGATGTGACCTAGATATTATGTTGCTGTTATATGAACACAATTTTGTGGTTGTTTCAATCAAGCCAACATACACTGCCTAAGTGTATCTGCCAAAGATAGTGGGAAAGGCCAGAGATGTTGGCAGATGCTCCTGACTTTGTTGAGGCTCTAGCTGCCACTTCTGCCCAGTGTAAGCCAATGTGTTTCTGCTCAGGTGCTGGCCATGCAGCCTAACTGCTGTACTGATGAGGCATATGAAGCCTGTGCCCACCTTCAAGAAACTGTGTAGGTCTACTCTCTTGGAAAGAACAAGTCTGGATGAAAACCTGAGGTTTGGACCTACTGATGATGAACTACAAACATCTGAACCAGTAAGCAGAAATCCAAATTGTCAAACACGCCAGAGAGCTGAAAACCAGGAATTGTCCTCAGTGCCTTGTCCAACACGTGGACTAGCAATCTCCCTGGTGAATACTGGATCAAATCTGCATGAATTGATTTTCTTCCCTAGAGCCACTCTGTCAAATGAAAGCAGATCACATCTCTGTGTAATCCATTGATTCAGCAAGGTGAACAAGCTGAATTCAACTCTTTCTTCCGTTGTCTAGAAAGAGCTGCTCAGTGCTGGCAGAGCCAATCCAGCATTTTCCTGGCAAAGGCCAGGGTATTTTCTCTTGAACCCTACTTGCTCCTGGCAAATGGCATGCAGGAAATTAGAAATAGCCATAAATCTCCCATGTGTTCTGATCTCCTACCCATAGCTCACACAGGTAAGGCCTGTTTGCTGGTTTAATCACAGATGCCCTTCATGAGTGGCACAACAACCTTTAGAGAAAAGATAATCTTTTGAAGTAAAGATGTTTAATGCCAAATCTATCAGGCTGCTGGAAAACGCTAACCAGTCCTGTGTACATCTGCTTTTTCAGTAGCTTGAGGGAGCCATTCCTGAGACACAATAACCCTCAGCACTAGAGACATTTCTCTCCCAGGAAGGGACATATTAGATACTATAATGATAAACTTTGCTAAAACTGAAGATGATTTGGAGAAGAGTATAAAATGTTGTGGTTTAACAGGATGTCAATGAATTAATATATGTCTTTCTAGCCCACAAAGTTAAAAAGCATACTGAGTCTTCAGGTCCCTATACATTCTTATCACTGTCTGGGATGCCCTAAATGTGCATCTTCCAAGTCCATAAATATCTCAGAGTCACTAGAGAGAAAACACTTAAAGTGCTGATGGATTTTCTTTTGACTCTTTAATGAAGTTAATAGACTTGTAAAAAGCATTTGGTAAGGTGGGAGAGGGAGGGAGATTTAAAAAAAGCTTTTTAAAATCTAACATCTTCAGAGTTTTTCCCTGAGGTGCTTGGAGATATCCTCTGTTCAGAACTGCATTGAGGAAAGGCCATCAACAAATTAAAGAGCATAAGTAAACAGACGAAAAACAGTGTGCAAAGTAATGGCAGCACAACTTGTATGCATTTCCCTGTTCTTCAGTTCATGCCTATAATATTGCATAGTGACTTCAAAGGTTTCCATTATTTTTGGTGGTTGCACATATAGCACTTTGAAAACCAAAAAAAACCAAACCAAAACCAACCAACCAAAAAGCCACCACCACCAACAAAAAAACCACCACAAAATCCCAAACCTAAAAAAAAGAAAGAAAAAGAAATGAAAAAAAAAAAAGAAAAAGTTTCAACATCTCTATTTTAGACCTTACTTTAAACTGGGCAATCCAACTCAGGTTCCGACAGCAACCCAGATAGCAGGCAGGTGGACAGAAGCAGTTCACATTGCTCCACCTCTTACCTTTCTCTACCAAGGCTGCCTTGTTTAAAGCTACCACGTGTATGACATGGACTTGTGTCTTAGGGGAGCAGAGCAGACAGGCATGCTATTTGCCCAAGGTCACACGACAGCTAAGCCAACCTTCAGCTGCCTCCCAGGGCTGCAGGCTGCTGCAGCACTTTGTAATTCTGTCTCGATGGAGAAGAAACAAAACAAAACAAAACCCTAAGAAAAAAAAAAAGGAAAGGGAAGAAAACCCCACAAAATCAAAGCAGCAAAACAAACCTACCAGATGTCCTGTTTGCACACCTGATGCTTTTCCATTTTTAGAACGGGCCAAAAGAGCTGCAGCATAAGCAAACAAACCCTAGAAATGAGAACCTGTGAGGAGGATGCACCTGAGCTGGAGCCACAGGGGTCCCTCGGTCTGCTGGGCGCTGCAGCCACACGCTGACAGACATCGCCCAGATGAGTGTCTGAAAACCAGCTGTAAGGGGATGCTCTGCGGGCAGCCCGCGGAGGCGACAGTCCGAGGAAAAAGCAGCCCGGGGAGGGAACGGTCCCGGTGCGGGTCCCGCGAGGTGGCAGCACCGAGCCGCGCTCCGCTGGGCGCCCGCTGCGGGCCCCGCAGGCACAGCCCGGCCGCGGCAGCTCTGGGGCTGCAGCTCGGGTTTGAGAGTTTGAATTAAATCGTTGCCGTTTAACTTCTTGCATCAACACATCAGCTCTATTTTGGAAACGGTTTCATTGATTCAATTACTTTAATAGCAGTTAGAATATTTTATGAGCAGAACTGTAGTAGTTAAGAGACAGAATAATTTCCCCCCTCTGTTTTAGCAGTTCAGATTTTATGTAAAGTGGCTTAAGAGGTGAACACGTTATTCTGCCTCTTGTCCTTCTCCATCTTTCTGTCTTCCTCTATTATCATTAAGCATAATTTATGTTGCTATTCTGCAGATTGCTGCTGGATCTGTGATTCCTGCGCAGTTATTTGATCTTTGTGTTTTGCTGTATTTAGCTGCCCCCCAGGTTGATGAGCTGTAGCTGTACAAGCTATCAGTTTGTCATACTTCTCTAGTTATTTTTCAGTACAGTCTGAAATCTTGTAAATGAATAGTTGCTTCCCTGATCTTATCTTCTTTTTTTTTTCCAAAAAGAACCGAACAAATGAAAATAGCTCTTATTTCAGGTGTTTCAGTTTTTCATGACAGTGATTTCAATTTATTATGTGACTGATTGTGCATATGGACAACATTCCTAAGCCAGTATTCGGCTCCATAAATGTGGCAGAAGATCAATTTGGCTGTATTGCAAATCTCAGCTTCCTTGAGTTGCTGTTATTTGATCTCTGACTTTAGGGTAGGCCAGGTAAGGAGGCCCAGCTAAATAACAGATGTTTAAAAATTAGTAATCTAAAAGCGTTTGACAGATTGCCACCCAGGAGATTAATGACTGAAGCAAACGGCTGTGAATGGTAAAATGACTTTTAACGGGATGCTGATTTAGGATGAGAAATTAGGGTTGTTAGAGGAGAGAAACCTTTTAGTAAATAACATTCAGGTTTGTCAGAGATATCTTGCTAATGCCTAGACCTTGCAGAAGTACATATGACCATTGCAGAAGTACAACCTTCTCCAGAGCAGTTGCCATCACTTCATCTTCCCCTGGCCACAAGGTAATGTAGAAGAACTGATTTCTGCCTAAATCGGCCATCCCCACACTGCTGCTGAAGTAGCTCCCAGAGCTGATGTGACCCTGGCAGTGATGGAGATGGGCTGGGGCTGTGTGCTCTGGGCTGTGAAGCAGGGGGGGAATCAAAGGCAGGAGCTGCAGACAAACCCTTTCTGCATGGTTAGGTGGTCTCCAGTAAGTGCCATTGTCTTCAGCTGGCGACTGCTGATGGATCAGAGGGTACACAGCATGACCCCCACCCCGAGAGTGGTGCCAGGTACTTAGAGTACTGCCAAAGAGCTAGGCTCTTTGATCCAACTATCCTGCTTGTTGGCTGGATCTAATGTAATCTGAGTTGACTAAGAGACTCTTCTCTTCTCCCTTCTCCCTTCTCCCTTCTCTGCTCTCTCTTTTTTTTTTTTTTTTTAATTTTTATATACTGAAAATAAAAAATACCAGAGATGGGGCTCATTTAGATCTCTCTCATGACCTGCACAGTTCATTACTCTGTTACTGGAATTCATCTTTGAATTGCACAATACCAAACACACACAAGGCAGGTTTATTTTCACCTATATCTTTCTGTTTGATAGACGTGTGATGTAGTTACCAGGGACTCCTCTCAGTTAATTACATGATGTAAACAAGGGCTTTCTGCTAAATTTTCAAAACTGTGGTATATGACAGACATTTCTCTGCTGTCTTCTAGACTTCCATGCTTGCCTATGTCTGGTGGGGAAAAAGTGATCTGATGAGTCCCAGTGCTGACCAAAACCAGATTTGAGAAATTAGGCTGCTGCTAATTAATAGTGTGAGAAGGAAAGCTTGGTCTGTTTCTGGGATGAAGCCAAACTTGAGTTAATGTGGTAGTAACAGGGGAAAATGCTCTGTGGTGTAAAAGTTTTTGATCTGTAAAACCTTCTAGTGGTTAGTTTAAGAAATAGAAAGTTGTGAAAACGTGATATGGAAGAGAGAAAATTTCCTTTAAAAGTTTCTCAGAGAGAAGTTACTGGTTTTCAGTCAGACCTACATATACCTTTGCTGTAGATTATGCAGGGGGTGTGTGGATAGAATGCAGCTTTGCCTCCTTATTTACAGACAGTAGAATAATAACTCATTCAGATCCTCCACAAAACTAAAATAATACACAAATAATACACATAATACACAAAACTAAAAAGGCTTTTGACTTGAAAATTACATCCATGTGCATTAATTTTACCAGGGCTGTGAACAGCTCTTATGTTGGATTACGTAAACTTTCCTTCATCAAATAAAATTGTCATTTGCAAAGGCTCTAATAGCTTTTTCTGGACATGTTCAGAACCACTTTATTGAAGATTATTTTATATAATGGCCCTTAAAGATGAATTTACATTGAAATAGGTTGAAATGAAATTTCTGTTCTTGCGGTATGAGCAGCTTTCAACTCAGTGGTGAATGATAAGTCAGCTGCCATTTGACATTTCTATGTAAACTCTAACTTACTCGCAATCTCTTTATCTATTCTAATGAGAGGCAAATTTATTGTAACCTACTGCTCATTACAATATTTTTACTTTAGTCATCTGAGCTTGGAGTATTGAAGCAGATTTCTAAACATGATTTCAACTTATTCAAAGTCTGGTCTCCTGTGACAGTAAAAATAGGAGATACATTTGTCTTTGGCATTAGTTTCCTCAACTATTAATATTTTCTTTCTTGGTATGAAGACTTCTCCTCCAGTGGGAGTGTGGATGGCACTGAACATCTAAATCCTCTGGGCTTCTGCAATCTTAAGTCCTCTTCTCCAGAAGTTAAACAAAAGATCCTTCTATAAATTGTAACTGTTTTGACCAAATAAGTAAAATCCCATTAACCCAACCAGATTTAGGTGAGAAAGGTGAGGTACCACAAAGTTACTCCATAAATTGCTGTTTAAATTTAAAATCTTCATACAAACAGAATATGACATAGTAAATTGTACTGTAGCTAATTCATTGAAGCTTCTCATTTAAAATAAGTTGTATATAAATGTCTTTAAATGTGCTTTTGAAAAAAGCAAGGCTTGATCTGAAACCAGCATCCTTCTGGAAATGCTGTGACACATAAGATAGTAGGTTTCTTATATGGTGGAACACATACCAGTGGCTCATCATCTTGAATTTCTATTCAGGTTATTAGTCATAGCTAACATCATATTCCATAGTTTATTGATTATTTTAAATGTTAAAAATTTTGTCTACTGAATGATTCTTTTAAGGGTCTTGATAACTGAGTATAAAACAAAACAGAAAAGTGTTTTGGCAAATAAAATATTTGAAGTCA
This sequence comes from Megaceryle maxima, assembly GCA_024605025.1. NCBI lineage: Eukaryota > Metazoa > Chordata > Aves > Coraciiformes > Cerylidae > Megaceryle > Megaceryle maxima. The sequence continues at coordinate 16,171 of JANHGN010001108.1, read as the reverse complement.
ATTCATCTAGAAAAGAAAAATTTATTTGATAGTCACCTACTGCAAGATTGCAAATTATAGAATTGCATAGGATGTTTGCTGTACTGTGAACTGTAATTATCAAAAGAGAATTTAATTTAAGCTTATTGGAGGGCATTTACAACTTATTTGATCTGAATTCTTTGATATTTTTATTGTAATTATATTTTTTGATTCATAATGTCATTCTTTAGTCCACATATTAATGCTTCCAGAATCAGAGATGGCTGAAGAATGGTAATTTCAATTTCTGACATATTTTGTAAATTTTTGTTGTTGTTGTTTTCATACCATTTTCTACTCATGCTTTCAAACTTTTTTAGAGCAGAATTCTGTCAAAGCATCCATTTTCAAAGTAGAGACAGGCATTTTATTCAAAGTCTCTTTTTTTTTTTTCTTTCCTGAAACTGGCCAGAGAACTCACCACAGTCCCCAGAAACCTTAAAAAATCAATAATCTCCATTGAAACAGTTAAGCTTTAGCAAAGTAACTTACTTAATTAAAAAAAAAAAAAATCTAACAAAAAAAGCCCCCAAACTACATGGCAGTGAAGATCTTGCAGCCAGCTGTATTCAGAAGCATTGTAGTTGACAATTTGCAGAATGCAGAATAACTAGTGAGGGAATCATACAAATATTCACCATGCTGCTAAAATGATGATCCCTGTCCATCTGAAATGTTCCTTCCCATGTCAGGAACGAATAAGCTTGCCAATCAGAGAATGCCCTGCCATGTGATGGGGCACAGGTCTGTCTAGCCCCATATGTATTGGGTCAGCAGGCTTAGGAAAAATTCTAGGCTGGACTTGGAATGGTTGTTTCTCCTCTAGCAACCTGTATTGAGAAATTTTGTTGTTCCTGGATTTCATGTCCCACCGATATGCAAATGTTTCCTCTCTTGGACGCTTTCACCAGCTGGTTAAGGTCACAAAGAGCAATGCAGCACTTCTGTAATCCTGTTGTTTTCTGGAGATCGCTCCAGAAAACTTCTGGGGATCATCTTAGACATGAGATGTTTCTTAAGGGGTGAAAACACAGCTGCACCAGAATGACCACATTAAAATGTTCATACATTAGCAAAGATGATGAGTTCTCAGTCAATTGTAGGCTCACATCCATTGCAAAGTCTCCTTCTGGACAATCTTAATTGTTCTCAGTGTGATTAACAGCAATTCTCAAACCCACTCAGATAGGAGCTGGGGTACAGAAAATTGTGGTAAGTTTTCAGTGGGCTTAGAGAAATACAAATCATAGCCTGGATGAGGTTATATTTGCAGTATTATGACTGAAAGAAAAACTAATGGTCCTTTCTGATATCTTATGCTGGTTGTTTTTTTGGGTTTTTTTTCATACATGAACATAATCTATTGGCTGTTAAAAATCTTTACGTTCCAGAAATACTTGCTATATATTTCTATACTGGTAAGAGTTCAAAATACTGAGATCTTGACACTGGTTAAAATCACTGTTAAAAATCAGGGATTGTACTGGTTGCTAAATACTGGTACTAGTTGAAAAATATTCAAATCAGTGCGAGGTTGAGCTGTGGCTCTTGGAGTCACACACCCACCACTGTTTGGAGATGTACTCAAAACATGACATTGTTTGCCGAAGGTTTCCATAAATATTTCAGAGACTATTTCTTGATCTGATACACAGTTCAAGGTAAAAAATGCTCCAGAAACTTGAATGTGGCATTGGTAAGATAGTCTGGAATCTTTTATTCATTTTGCTGGATAGTGCAAAGAGATGGGATGAAGAAATAGCTGCTGCACAGATGAACTCTTCTTAGCTGTCACCTTTTTTCTCTATGTATAGTAGCAAAATATTACAAAAGAATTGTTTTATTGTCATTAAATCCAGTGATTTATAGTTTTATACAGTGAATGTGGCATGCTTAAGAACAAAAATGATAAAAGAACAGCCTCTGAACTCCTTTTGAAGAGATTGCAGCTGGCAGGTTCATTTCTGCTTATTTGTTACTCTAATCTGGAAAGAAATTAGAACTATCCTAACTGAAAAAAACCCTGCACCTCTTTCTATTTCTACATTTCTATTTCTATTTCTGTTTCTATTTCTCTTAGACTTGTAAAAGAAACAGATCTGGGTTTCTTCTTCATAATTTGTAAATGCCTGATGCTAGGCAGGACTGCCATGGCCTTCATCACTGTGAATGCCAGTATAATGGTACCTTTCCTCCCCCAAAAAATGAGGAGGGAAGAAAGCCTCGGACAAATCAGTGAACTAGTCAGAAATGTGGCACAAACCTTGAGACTTCCAGGCAAGTGGTGTGAGCCCCAGCCTTGTCACACAAAATGTGCAGTGTGGTTGGATAAGGTGAGGCTGTGACATGGATAGGAGACCTCGCAGGAGCAGTTCTGGGAAGTCATAGGTGGAAAGTTTCTCTGTGATGAAGGGCAGGGCAAAGCCCCAGTGTGATCCTGTTCAACATTATGCTGTTGTAAGTCCCACCTTTCAGGTTCAAAGGAAAGCCAAAGCCTCATCTATGGATTAAAAATTGTTTAATGCTTTACCCAAGAGCTGTAGGCTGATATTACTTTTGTGGATTTATGTGCTTGGTCTTGCTCTGCCTGGTGTGTGCATGGATCAATAGAAAAGATGCAAAGTCCTTACCCAGGGGGGAACGTGGTATCTACAGCAATCCCTGATGGTCCATTGCTTCAGCAATCCCTGTGCTGGGAAGAGAGATTACTCGGATAATGTTAATTCTGAGATGAAAATATTGGATGGGGACTGAGAAATTCCGAGTTAATTTTCTGGATCTATCAAAAAACAGGCTATGGGAGTTGGTTAAGTAATTTAATCTCTGCTCTTTCTGTCCTTAGAATCTGACAGTTTTGTATCTCATAGGGCTGTTAGGAAATGCAATGCATTAATATGAGTCATTCACATTCTGCAATGATGGCTACCATCTACTGTGGACATTTAGGCTTTCTATTTGCATGGAAGCAGTTGGTCGCTTCTGAAGTGTCACAGAAGCTTCTGGAATCACAAAAGAGTACTAAGGCAAAAATGCCTTTCATTTAGCAAACTGTGACTAGTGTTGTTTCCACATCTGTAACTACAGTAATACAGATGGAAATGATTTCCTATTTAAAATGCATTGATCTTTATTTGTGGCAACAAACTCAAGCACACAAACCCTTTGACACAAGACCAAGGAGTCAGACAGGTGGGTCTGTTTGGATATGTTTGCTTACCTCACACAAGAATGAAACTGGAAAGCTCCCAGAATCTTATCTAGAGAAAAGGGAAGAGGCAAAGTGAATTTAAAGTTAAAAGGTCTTTTTCACTGACTGTACAATAAAATTCAGAGGGACTCAGAGACTAAAGGTGATCCTGGAGGTGTTCAAAAATTATGTAGGTGTGATACTTCAGAACTTGATGATCTTGGAGGTCTTTTCCAACCTTAATGATTCTGTGATTCTGTGGCTTTTTCTGACATGTAGCTGGATGTGTTGTTTTGGGCTGGGATAGAGTTAATTTTCTGCATAGTAGCTCATAAGGGGCTGTGTTTTGGATTTGTACTGGAAACAGTGTTGATAATTTAGGGATGTTTTCATTATTGCTGAGCAGCACTTGCAGAGTCAAGGCCTTTCCCACTCCTCACCCCACCAGCCAGCAGACTGGGGATGCACAAGAATTTGGGAAGGGGTACAGCTGAATAGCTGACCCCAGCTGGCTAAAGGGATATCCCAGACCATATGACATCATGCTCAGCATATAAAGCTGGGGGGAGGAGGAGGAGGAAGGAGGCAGGGACTGCATTCAGAGTGGTGGCATTTGTCTTCCCAAGTCAGTGTTACACATGATGGAGCCCAGCTGTCCTGGAGATGTCTGAGCACCTGCTGCCAATGGGAAGTGCTGAATGAATTCCTTGTTTTGCTTTGCTTGTGTGTGCAGCTTCTGCTTTACCTATTAAACTGTCTTTATTTTAACCCATGAGTTTTCTCACTTTTACTCTTCTGATTCTCCCCTCATCCCACCAGAGAGGAGTGATCAGCTGTGTGAGGCTTAGGTGCCAGTTGGGGTTAAACCATGACACTGGACTTATTTATTTGTTTGAAATTGCTGTCCTCAAGTCCTTGATATCAGAAATACGCTGAATATTTGACAGTTGTTTATAAGCAAATTCATTAGGAATGTTCATAACATTATCATGGCTTTGAGTTGTGCAATCTTGAAATCTCCTGTCCTTGACTTGGGTGTAAAACTTACTGCATGGTTCCTTTGATTTCCCTGGATATTAGGTATCCAACATACCCAAAACCCAAGGCTCTGTAGGGATGATGTGCCTGCTTAATTGTTCACAGGAGATCCTAATATCGTTCTCTAGGATCAGTCCCAGGATCACCCCAAACCCTGCAGCATCCTGAGGTCCTACAGCAGCCTTTTATCTGTGAGCTAGTGTAGTCCTAAAAATGATCTGCACCCCAAAGTCCATCTGTAATAACATACAGTCTACCAGTGATATGTACATAGAAATAGGTGAAGTTTATTTTGAATAACAAAGCCCAGACTGAAAAAGGAAATGTTTAGTGTAGGTTAATACCATGCTTAAAACAACATTAATGAAGGAAGATAAGAAACAGACTACGCAGCAATTTCTGACTAAAATAAAATAACCTCCAGAACAAATACTCTTCTCTTACTTTGTTCTCTAGCTTAGAGCTCCTGTAGTGTAATAATTACTTTGATGATTTCTAAAGGGGATTCTATTTTTCTCTAAAAATGTTTACAGCCCCATCAGATCTAATTATTCTTGGCTTTTTCTTCAGCAGCTTTTCAAAGAGATTGAGCACAACAGCATTTATCTTTTCAAGATACAGAGAGAGGGGGATAAAATGATGAGGTATGTATCCTCCCAGAATCCAGGCTCTTACATTTCCAGATAAATGAATATATTTAAATAGGTCATAATGAGTAATAAGGAAAAGCCTGTATTTCATCATCTTGAAATACACCATTTTGGTATCTTATTATCATTTAAAAATTTATTTTAATTAGTCTTAATTGCTGTGACAATTTGCATTTTAATAGATACTCAGATGATTGAGAAGAAAACTTTCCCAGAACCATAATCACATTATTTCTAGAGCGTTGAAATTCAGCCCAGCCACGAGCCCTCGCCCGGCTGTGTCTCTGCACAACCCTGCTGCAATTAGCATTTGGTTTCAGCGCCGAGGTTATCGCTACAACTGTGGTAAGCGCTTCACCCCTTCTGGCAAATCATTGCTCGGCACTGTTTTCCCAGTAGACTTGCTTCCCTGCAGGTGTAGAAGAGCCAGTGTAGAGATAACATTTATATAAAGCTAGTTTAAGGCTTTTATTAATACTGTGACACTGCATTTAAGTGCTCCGTTTAGTGTGAGTTGTTTTTTCTGAACTGCCTTTATAGCTTCTCTGTTGGCTACTCTCCCTCCCCAAGGAATTGTGTGATAAGTCTCACTTTATGTGTGAGTGCCAGAGGACAGGAATCGGTTGCATTATAAGTGAAGAAGCTGGAGCTCTTTAATGTAACTAGTAGCTTTGGGGTTGCTTGAGAGCTGACGGCGGTGATGTTATGGTGGTGGAAGGCAGAGTCAAAGCTCTTTTCAAAGCTTCACTGTGGTGCATCATTTGCCAAGCAGCCAGGTAAATTAATTCTCACCATGAAGTTGTGAGCAATAGTTGTTATGTATCAATCTCTACTAAGGGAGACTAATATCACTTCCAACCAGGCTGGGCATCCTTGCAGTGGAGAGCAACCTCCAACCTAGAGGACTGCCCTCAGCATTGGGTATCATCCCCTTTGCCCAAGACCCCATGGGTGAGCAAGAAGATGCATCACACCTGGACCAGCACAAAATGTGGATTTTTGTTAATAGAGCCATAACATGGGCAAGGAGCCATATAGAAAAGATAGAAATAGAGCAGTGGCATCAATCACTCTCCAAAGCAACCCTGAGACTTTCAGGCTGGAGCCTTGTTGTCCATCTTGGAGGAGTGAGCCAGTAGCTGCTCCCACTGCTACCCAGCTGTAACTTCTTCATAATGGAACACAGTAATACAAAGCTATATTTTTGTGCTTATTTTTAATGGACTATTAATATATGATTGATATGATATACCAGAAATACTATATCACACAATTGGGTTTTTTCTGGTATGCAGAAATTCTGAGTTCTGAGTTTTTGTTGTGAACAGTATTGGTTCTGGTTTTAGAATCAAAAACGCAAGTGAAACTGCTGTAAAGTTCTGTGAGGTTTTGTGGAAGTCTTTGTTAGAAATCTGGCTGAGAGTTTTTTAACTTGCAACTATTAGTAAGAATCTTATGACTGATGGAGAAATCTGTGGCCAGGAGGAGAGTTAGTCACCCTTAAAATAGTTTATTTCAACAACAGAAACATAAATTTCCATTCAAGGATATTTGCATGTATTCATGCCATTGCACAGTAACATTTGCATTGTAATTATGTATCCTCTTATTTCTCTACTGCTAAATTAATTTGGCAGTGTAAAAAGTAGAGAGAAGATGAAAACTAATACTGCTACTTCTAAAAAAATGCAATCAGCAATGTAATGATTCCCTGCTAAATTACTTCAGTCAAATACATGAGCTTTTCAGTATTAAAACCCAAGTCTATTGTGGTCAAAAGAAAGGTAAGACGTGTACTCCTATCAGTTTACCATTAGTCTTGCCTTAGCAAAACTGAGATAAGTATTTTCATTGTGATTCTGTCTATTTTAAGGGAGACAATGAAGAAAAACAGGATGCATCTCCTCATTGCCTTGTTACTATCTTTTCTTTCAGTACATATCAAGAAAATATTTGCTAAAATATGTGGTTGCTCTATCTAATTGCCCTCACAGCATGAAGCATCATTGCAATTTCTATATTCTTATTATGTCCAGACCAGGATACTCTGGCATTTCATTAATCTAATTACAGAAGTCAAATTATAACGGTTCAGCTCTTTACCTTTACAACTTTTATCTCTTCCCTTGTCTTTATTTAAAATGAAATCTGAAACAAACAAATAGAAATATAGTTTTATTATTCCCCACTGTCTGCATTACACTGTTCTGGAAATTACAGCTGTCTGTCTCCACCCCCCTTGTGCTGCCCTGCTGAGTAGTGCAGCTGGAATCAGGGTCTGAACCCCAGCTTTGGAACACCACTGCTAATAAGTAATTAAAATGCTGAGAAGATATATCCCAGGTCCTCTTTCCCTGGGAGGAGTGTATGTGAAAGGAAGGTGGTGCCATGGGAGCTGTGGCTCTGGCTCCAGCGAGGCCAGGACCTGCTCCCACGCTGCTCTGCAAACATCTGCTCTGTCCCTCACTGGTACCTGCCAGTTCCAGGGTGAAGCTGAAGCCAGGGCTATTGGAAGCTGCCAGGATACCTTATGCATCAAACCACTAGTTCAGGATGTGACCTACATTTCTCTGAAATGATTTATAATACTCTTAATGACTCTGAAGCACAATATTAACATGCTTCTTTAAGGAAGACTCCATAAGATTTAATATTAATACTGAGGGTTTTTTCTGTCTCAACAACACCTCGATGTGCTCAGCAAAGCTCCCTCTAATGCCCATGGGCTATCTCGTGAAGGTTTAATCATCTTATTTCCTCCTTATTTGGCTCTGTGGTTGCTTTCACACAACTGTAATACCTGGAGGCCAGGGACATGCATCCCTGTCTGTGCTCAGAGGGTAGCAAATGGCTCTCCAGGGTGAGTCCACCTCTGTGGCAGATGTCTGTTTCCAGCCATAGCTTGCTCCCTTGCTCAGAGTCTCTTTCAGCAGTCAAGCTCTAAATAGCTCCCAAATCCTTTCTTCTAGGAAATGGGGAATGGGAGTTATCAATGCCAGCAGGGTGTTTAGTGGGAGCTACGTGAGCTGGTCTTGGACTGTTATGCCACAGGAACCTTATGCCAATATCTACCAGTAAAAGAATAAACCCATGGAAATCCATCCAGCTATTTAAGCACGGGAAAAATATAATATTACTAAGAACTTTATACAATACTTTATTTAGTTCAAGGGAAAGTTTTCTAGAAAACTTGTGTAAACAATCCACAGAAAAAGCCCACTGCTTTAGCTGGGAGCTTGGACAAGATGATCTAATAGAACTTTTCCATTTCTCACCTCCAAAACCCAGTGCAGTCTATTTTACTTTTTTTTTTTTTTTTTAGTCAGTGATCAGTGCAGCAGATCTGTGCACACTGGAAAAGATATTAGTTATAACCATTTTTTACTTGCTTTGACATGTACTTTGTTGTTTTATAAAAACCAAACTTTAAAAATTCATGGTTAATAAGATGCCTCAGATTACTTATTGGCAGTCTAATCAGGCTGTGTCAGTACAAAACACGTGCTTATAAGACAGTCCCTTCTAAGCAAGGACATGACTTGCTACTTTTAATGCATGATATATTTTGCTGTTGGGCCTCTGAGCCTTGACTTATGTTTAATCTTTCAATTAAATTCCCTTCAGACATGTGAATTTTGTCAATGCTTATTTCTCCCACACAAAAATCTGGTTATATTATGTGATGTTTTCTTCTGATCTTCACTATTCTGCACAGCATTTCTCACCCCCCCCCCTTTTTTTTTTTTCCCCCCTTCCCTCTGCTGGAAGAAAAACTGTTTTTAACGATGCCTGAAGCTTTGTCTTTTTTCCCTCACCAGTGTGTCTCAGACAGTGAAGATCTGTATGGCAAGCATCCTACCCAAGACTGTTTGCTCCTCCCTGAAAGGTCATGTCTGGGCAGCCTGCTCCAGACAGGGGAACATGGAAGATAAGGGGCTCCAGCAGGCACAGGCAGTCACCCATGGGTGCCCAGATCCCTAAGCACAGTGATGGTTCTGTCCGGCAGCTGCATCTCCCCACCACTGAGTCAGAAGCATTGACTGGGGCTTGTTTTCACTGCACATAGATGCTGTGCCCCTTTCCCAGGGGTGGCATGCAACCTCAGCTTGCAGGGGTCTCAGGGTACTCAGCTTCTAGATGGGGATTCCTCTTGCTTCCACTAACATGAGGGAAATGATGACTCTTTGGTCTATTTTTTCCATTTTCTGTTTTTTTTAATTCTGTCCAGAGAAGATGAGGGGGCTTTGTCAGATTTCTGATTTGGGACAATTTAGAGAAGAACAAAGGAAAAAAATACAGAAAACAAATGAGAAAACTAATGTGATCTGTTGTCTGAATGAATGAGATATTAAATAAGCTCAGTGCATTGATCTCATGCATAGCTCTGGGTCATCCTCCAGCTCCTGTTGGTGCATGGCCTTGGCTGAGCACAGTGGTGCTGCACCTCCATACCCAGTGTAGTAAAAACAACCCTGTCCAGCTTCATACTTGACTTTTTCTGTATTTCATTTTGGTATTTGCCTGTATTTGCAGGCTTAACACACTGTTTTTAGTGAGCTCCAAATTAAAAAATGTTGTGTGCATTTCTGCAGGTTTTGGTAGCTATAAAAGAAAAGTTATCCCTTCTTGAAGATAGTTGTAGTTTTTGAAGAGCTGGGTTTTGATACCCACTTTTATTTGTCCTTTCAGTTCTTTTAGTGAGTAAAGCTACTTGCAGATGGAGAACATAAAAGGATGGGTGGTTTTACAGGTCGTATTCAAGTATAGGGATAGCTTTGAAGTTATTGCTTAGTTGATAACCAGTGCTTGGTTGGTAGTTTCATCATATATTAATTACAGAAATTAACTTCAACTGTTAATAAAATTTAAACAAAAATAAAATCTTTGCTGCAAAGGGAGTAAATCAAATCTTCTTTGCTGCAAAGGGAATTTCACACAGAGGGGGCACTCAGGAGGCTAGGACTAATTCAAGGACCCAGTGAGACTGAGTTCTTTTAGCAACTCATTCTGGTAGGAAAGGTGCTCAAAGAATTCTTATGTACCAGTCTTTATATACCTACACATGCAGGATCTTATCATGATTTTGAGGGATCTGGTTTATTATATGTTAAAATAGGTCCAGTTAAACTGCTCCTTGAAGAGACAGGATTTCTCCTATGTGCTCCTATATGAAATTCCCAATTTAATGGTCTGGCTGAACTTCAGAGTAGGTTTATAGTGTGAATGCAGAGAGCTTATCTTTTAGCTGACCCTGTCCCAGACACCTGGAAATCTAAAAGTTTTATTATCCCTCCCTGGTGGATTCCCAAGAGACTTGTTCAAAAAGTCTTGTTTTTGCAACATATTCATCTATGAGCCTTGACCTAAAGGATAAAATCCATCTTGAATTCACAGGAGAACGTAACAGGAAGAACTGGCACATTGCAACCCTAATTGTACTTTTTTAAAGTGAGGTGAATATAAGCAAATTCTGCTTTCAGATAAGCTGTGGTGGACCTCCCTATGCAGAATTCACCAAAATTAACTACTGCATCTAGTTTCAGCTACGTAGTTCTCAATATAGGTTTTATTTATGGATTAAGATCTCATAGAAGATTTAAGACATAGATTCAATTACTTCAACTTGTGCTTCAAACATGATCAAAGTGTTGATTCTTTTCCCTTAATTCTTTTGAAAGGCTAATTCAGGCTGACTCATTAACTAGAGATGAGGGCAAATCTGGATAATGCATTTAAGTGAAGAGGCTTGATCCATCTTGATTAAAAGATTTTTTTGTAGTTAATGTTTAACCTCTGAAGTTCACAAACTGAGCTACAGTTAATGAGTGTGTTTCATTCTCAAATGTTTAAGGATCCTCCTGCTTCTTATTGCCCCAGAATCAAAAGGGGGTACTTCCTGAGCTGCAAAATGCAACATTTATGCTAATTGAATATCATAATTATTTCCCAGTAGCTCAAAATTCTATATGCAAACAGTTACATAAAAGACATGAATAAATACACAAGCATATTGTTTGCTTCACTAAGTACATCAGTACATTAGAAGGATAAACTATTATATTATCTAATTAACCATCATCTAGGACAGGCGGTTCCATAAGCAGGAAGCCAGATGGGTAAAAACTACCCTGGATCACTTGTTCTGAAAAAATACTGCAAGAAAAACTGACTAGCATGTGTTTCTGATAACTTACCTCATATTTGGAACAGGCAGAGATGTTGGGGAAAAAAATCTTGGTGCATGACTTTGAGGCATGGAAAGGGATTCTTCCTACTTCCTGCATAATCAGCTTAAATTAAGGAACATATGCATAAAACCATACAGGTTTGGCAGCTGTATTCTAGGTTACAACCAAATGAACCAACACCTCCTGAAAATGTGTTCTGTTTCTTTAGGAATGATAAAAATTATGCTTGATTACAAGAAACCCCAAAACAAACAGATTACCATGTACAGTGGTATCTAACAGGATGCATTTTCTAAAGTTCTTTTTACACCAAGGTACTTGTTTATGAAATGTAGACAGTAGAATTGGGTGAAAATAGTTTGCAAACACTATATTTGCTCCCAAAATGATCATGTGAAGGATTTGTTTGCCAACTCAAGTAAATACCTTCAGACAGAAGAAAAATTAAACCAGGCCACAGTCCAAAAGGTTTCAGTGAATAACTCCCAGCAGCACAATAGGGCACCTTCAAGGCAGAAATTTTCACCTTCTTGGAGAATTTTAAGTTCCCTGGAAATCCCCAAAAGGTTTTGAACACATCTTTCACATCAGTGACCCAGGTGCCTGCAAAGGAGCCCTCTGCTCCTCCAACTTTGCAAAGCTGGCTGTAGGCAGAGGAAAGACCTATCACTGCCTAGGTGTTTGCTCTGACCTGGTAGGGCTGTCTGCAATGTTTTTTTTTCTTTGTTAAACCAGTTAGCTTAAGACTGCTAAATGTGTCTCTGTTTGTTGCAGTGATGTTCTTCGTGTGGTGTTTAGGAGGCTCCAAAGCATCTTGATAGGAAGTGGACCTAGTGTTCTACACAAGCTAGAAAGGCTGTGAGCTGTATGATGTGCTACTGAAGCAGTCATCGTATTTCCCATTTTTGTAATGGGAAAGGTCTGACTGCTGAAGTGAAGAGTTTGTTGCTTGCTCACAAATTTTTTCCATTCATTGGTATGCATACTTTGGTCCAGAAATTTTATTTCTTATTTAGAGCTCAACGGTTAGTGCCTGAAAGAAAACAATATCCCTTCAACGTGAGTAACTGGGAAGCAAAACTGGGAGAAAACTTGGACTTGTGTTTAATTGGTCTTGTTTGCTCTTCAGTGCATATAATTAAGTTTGAATACTTCATATTCAGGCTACATAGAAGTTGTCCTAAAAGTCATTGTCATGTTGCAAGTCATTTCATCTGAGAGAAAAGACTTAAATATGAGATGTGGTTTATTTTCATTGACTTCAGGGAGCACAGGATCAAACAGATTACATGTAAATGTCTGTATTTTGGACATTTAAAGCAAAAGGAAGTGACATCCGCCTGCTATATCTGGAAACAGATATTTGAGGGTCACCAGCTTGTGTATCCAAGACTCCAGGCTCTCTCAGGGTCACCTCCCTGACAATCTCCATACTGGCCTTTGAGTGGTCTTAATTTTGTTCATATATTAAGGAATATTAATTTTCAGCATCTTGTCCATCTCTCCATAAATAAAATATCCCCAAATTGTAGCTGATGTAAATCAACGCAGCATTGCTGACTTCCATCAAAGCCTGTGCCAAGGACCTGGCTGTGAAATGCTTAAATTGCATGGATAAATCAGTCCAGAGAAGCATCCCTGTCCTCTGCCCTGCTATGGCATGCTTCTCAAGAGACACCACGGCAGCAGGTGACAGCACTAGGAGGTCAGAACTTTGCTTGTTCACTGTCCTGCAGTGCAAAAAGTAGCTGATGTTCATGCAGGGAGTAAATCCAGGGCTTTAACAGCAGTGAGGTCTCTCTAGATCAGGCAAAGAGGTTTTCCCTCCCTTGCTTCTTACCCTGCATCTCTGCTGGGACAGTACAAAGATGCATGAGATGGATAGCTGCTGCTGTGGTCCCCAGCTCTCCCTGTCCCCCTCTCTGATTCAATGCTTTTTTTTTTTACCAAGTCAGATAGTAGATCTGTGTATAATGAGGGCAGGGGTCTTAGTGCTGCTGCTCACTGGTGCTTCTGAGGTATTGCCCAGCACCACATGCAGGATCCCTCCTGAGAGTGGGCATTTCCCACACAGTCCCCTGCCACAGCACCAGGACCTCCCCTGTGCCATGTATGCACCAAAGGCAGGCACCATCTGTTGGCCTGCACTCTGTGCTGCTAAACATGTGTCTTAAGTTTCATGCTTGTGAACTGTTGTGCTCCTCTAGACCCAAAATCTGAAGATCAGTCTTGTACTGATGGGTGTTAATCTACAGAGTTCTGAAAGTTTTCCAGTAGTTGTGTGGTCTCTGTTATATTAAGTCAATTGCCTTGCTTTTCTACGTGTCACTTCCAGACTAAATTACTCTGTATAACTGCACATTGTTTTCCTACATACGTCTGTATGTATAAAACATGCATAAACATATATATGTATGTGTTGAGATGTGCATATATAAATATATACATATGCATTACAAATGTAGTTATCCTTGTAACATCTCTTGAAAGATGATACTTTCACACTTTCATCTAAGTTTTTTAACTTAGTGTGTAGAACAACTCGTCCAGGGCTCTATGGATGATTTTACATATACATGGCAAAATTGTCCCTCCAGCAAATTGTTTCCTTTCTGAAACATAAGAGAAACAGATTCGGAAGGAAAACATTGGTAAGTCAAGTCCAAGCTTGCACAAAGATTTGTCCTGATTTCCAGACTCCCAGATTAAGACACTGTTCATTGGATTTCATTGCTAGAAGCTCCGCCGTTGGCTGGATGTGACTGGAAAGCAAGGCAAGCAGCCCCCCTCAGCTCCTGCCCTGGTCTCCAGTGCATTACACAGCCGCCAGCTGCAGACTGGTGCTCCAGGGGACATATCTGAAGAAGACAACGCTGTTAGCAGAGCTTCTTCCTTCTCCTTTTTCCTCTTATTTTCAGTCCTTCATTTTAGCAGAATTATTAACTCCCATTCCTGTTTATTGCCTTGCACTTGCTTTCAGGAGAGACTTGTATCCCATCTTGGCAGTACCAGGCTCAGCAGTACCTGTGAGGGCATCCTGTGGGAAAGCAGCTCACTGTGACTCACTGCAGCACTGCCTCTTGGATGTGGCACCACTCCGTGTGGTAGCATTTGCAGAGGGAGGCTGGGAACTGCAGCAGGGGAGAGACAAACCAGTATAGTGAAATGAAGAGGATGGTAAGCAGGACATTCAGGTTGCTCTCCTGCAGAGCTTGAGCTCAGTTTGCAGAGATTTGGAAGATGTTCTAAAATTTTTTTCCAAAACTAATACTGACAAAAGGATTACAAACCTACATGTGCTTCTGGCAAGCAGGGGTTTTGTAGTCCTCTTAATTGTCAGGGACAGTATCCTTGAGATTTAACTTTTCCTACTGCTGGGGACAGCCACCTTGCATGATGACTCTGAAGAAGTAATCCTGGGGTGATCTTGTCTGGACCTACTGCAGCCACACAATAAGCAGATGTTTGTATCCCTAAATCAGCAATCTGTTGAGATAGTGTTGGCATGAAGAAAGGGGACAGAATCTGACATTTTGCCATCCAGTCATCCTGAATTTGATCAATGTAGGCAGAATATTTGTTCAGAGGCAGGTCTGAATACAGGGTTACTGACTTTGCTTCAGCTCTTTGTTGTAACAGCAGAATTAGTACAGTTATGATTAGACTTGGCCAAAATACATGTGAAACTTGTTGTATTTTTTTGTTTTCAGGTTTTTCTTGTGGTTTTCTTTTTTTTTTAATGTTTTTTTTTGTTTGTGGGGGTTTTTGTTGTTGTTGTTGGTTTATTTTATTTTATTTTATTGTGCACATTCTTCTGTATGCTTTGCATCATCTATGTACCACATATTTACTCAATCTATACATTTGTGAGCTACTTGCATGGACTTGACTAAAATAAAAGGTCTTAATTATACCCTCATTTGATTCGGTGGGAGTTTTGCCATTGACTTAAATGGAAACAGAGCTGTGAAAAAGGATTTGCATGCATTGATTTAGCATACTGCAAGGGAAGGTCAAATGTATGAACTTGGAGAAGAAGGAAAGTTTAATATCCAAACAATCATGATGTCCCCTTGACATTAGATTTCTCCTGTAAATATATGTATCATATAAATAGAGTATACAGTTTGTTTTGGATCCACAAATATTTATGATGATTTTTGGCTTCAAGGGTATACAATTTGTTTCAGAACCACAAATATTAATGAGAATTTTTGGCTTCATTGTGGGAATTATAGAGCTGAATAGACCTTTTTTTTTTTTTTCCCCCAAAAATATATTTTGATTTTACATTTCAGTGGTGGTTTCCTTTTCCTTTTTCTAGCAACATAATCCCTGACATTGCCTCACAATAGCAACATTTAAAAAATATACTGTAGTTGAACTTAAAGGTCTGGAATATGTCACTTAGGGGTCTATGATTTCCTGCTTTGAAGGATGTAGTGAAAGATAGAGCTGAGACAAGGGACAAGAAGCCAAAACTGTAAGGCTTGCAGCTCTTGGTAGCACATAGTGTGGCCTGTGGCCCTTGTGCTTTGCCAGTAATCCTGAAACAGCATTCCCAGCTCAGTTTGCCATCCCAAGAACCACAAAGCATCTGATCATTTGGTTGTCCTCATCACTTCTGCCATGAAGGTGCAAGAGGCAATCCTGGATTGTCTTGCACCGAGAAACCAGAGGATTGACATGAGGTGTATGGTGTTTTCATGAGATGTGTGGCTAGATGGTCGCATCCAGAAGGTGATGGTCAATGGCTCGATGTCTAGATGGAGGAAGGTGATGAGTGGTGTCCCTCAGGGGTCTGTGTTGGGACCAGGGTTGTTTAATATCCTCATTAATGATATTGACAGTGGTATTGAGTGCACTCTCAGCAAGTTTGCGGATCATACCAAGCTGGGAGGTGCAGCTGATATGCCAAAGGGATTGGATGCCATCCAGAGGGACCTGGATAGGCTGGAGAGGTGGGCCTAGATGAACCTTATGAGGTTCAGCAAGGCCAAGTGCAGGGTCCTGCACCTGGGCTGGGGTAACCAGCATTATCAGTACAGGCTGGGAGAGGATATACTGGAGAGCAGTCCTGTGGAAAG